>JAVHNF010060255.1:18501-31355 GCA_034783455.1 Micropsitta finschii | reverse complement strand
CATGCAACATCTGTATCCTCTGATATTTCCTGAATCATGAGGGTTATTTGAGGTTCTCTCCAATTTCATATGGTATTCACAAGCCAAGTTTGCCTTGAGGGTTTCCTTTCAGGCAAAGTTACCAAATACATTCATAGTCTAACACTTCTATAGGATTTCCTACTGGCCTTGCTGCTAATCCAAAAATTTACTTCCCGGAAATAGTAACCGGAATAAAACTTTTTGTTGTGTTGCAGATTCCTGTATTCTACATGTGCTTTGTTTCTTCTGGATTTCCAGACCTCCTTAGAGTTTCCTTTTCCTGGCCAATAAAATGGTAACTCCTATCCATTTCAGCAAGCTGATCATTTTCTTACAGGCTTCCCTATATAGGGATGAGAGGAACATTCTAGTAAAGGAAGCTTAAGGTTCAATCCAGACAAAGATGCCCATATTTCAAGAAAGGAAGTAAGCCTTGAGAAAATATTTAGACACCTAAATTGATGAATATGTGTTCTCTACAACATATAAGGAGAAATGAAAAAGAATACAGGGAATGAAAAAGAAAGGATCAATCAGCAAAGCAAACCACTTCTCAGCAGACAGAGCACAGAGCATGCTGTGAAAGGATGGGAACTGCCAAGTTTTGAGCTGATCTAGTCCAGCAAAAGAAATTAAAATGTACTGTGAAAAACATCAGACAGCTCTTCATTTGGGAGGAGGCAAAGGCACTGTAAGTAATCCAGATGTGACTATACACCAATCACTGTTACTACCATGAAGACTATCACTACTACAGTTTGGGCAAAGAAAACAGTTTGGCTTGCTCAGCATTAAAACAAAAGCAGAGAAGGGGTTTTCTACAAAAAGTGAAGAAAACTTCTCAAGGGAAAACATTTTCCTTTTGCTGCAGGGAACGAACAACTTATTTACAAATTAATAGAGGCTGGCTATGCATACACTGAAAATGTCACTTGGAAATAAAGTCTCTAGCCACCCAAAGAATATGGTTGGAGAACTTCCCCTCTTTCACAATACTGGGGAAAAGAAACTCACTGTTTTTAAGGAAGAAGTGAAAGGATTTCTCTTTGATATGACTGACGTAGGGTATTGGACACCACAGCCCACCAGATTCTTTGAAGTTTTATACTGTGAAACAAAAGCAGAAGTGAGGAACAAATAAAGTAGAAGTGTTAGCTGAGATGCACATCACATTCAGAGTTTATAAAAGCAGCAATTTGCAGTATCTCCTGCAAAGACTACATACCCAAAAGAGCATACACACATGTTGCAGGGCTTAATCCAAAACTGATTTCCTCTTTACTCAAAGAGGAAATTGCTCTGATTGCTAATGTAACTGTAGCTCTCCAGGCACCAATGTGTTTTAATAGATACCTTCCCAGTCTTTCTGGCATGATACAACTAATTCAACCATTTCCTATATTTGATTTCACCAACCAGGTGAACAGTGTCTGTGAACTTGTTCACATTGCACTGTTGCAGCTTTGGTGCCCCATTAAGCTTGTACTATGTTTTAGCTGTATGTCATAAATTTTATATGGCAGATGCTATGGAATTGCATCACATGGAAAAAGCAGAACTGAAATGTGCATGTAACAGACTTTGCAGAAAAAGCCGTCATCAAAAACTCGAATATAATTGAATATCATTACTTGTTTTTAAAAAAATAAAATAAAATCCTCAGACTTGAGATACTGCAAACTCTAGGATTTCATCATAAATTCAAATGTATTTCTAGCTCTGCACTCAATAATACAGGCTGTATGGAATCCTAAGTTGCTTAATAGAAAAATCAGAGACAGGCATCAAAATTTGCATTGCATTAGTTCCACCTCAAGAAAAAAACTGGAGAAAGGTAATGAAATGGAACAGTTCTCATATTAAGCAGATAGCTATTACAGCTGGAAGAGGAGTAGCAAATAAGCTGAGATGAGGGAAATCAAAACTACTCATTCAATGGCTTAATATCTGAGCAGACTAATGTTATTGAAATGGTAGCGATTTTTGATCATGGGAATGAAGATGGCAAAAGTTTTTTAAGATTTTTTTTTTTTTTCATTCCAGCATTTATGTTAAAAATGAAAATTATGTGTTGATACAGTTGATATACAATTATGTACATGTCCTTACCCTGGAGGTGCTCAGTTTTACCACTGCCCCCTATGTGGTTCCAGACAAGTTATTGCCCCTCCACTTCCAAAAATAGCTGTGTGTTCCTCTGCTTGATGCTGCTAAATATCTGGACTCCCCCCAGTAGGAAGACTGAAATAAGGCAAGGTAACATGGCATTAAGTAAAATAACATCCTGAGTCAGACCAAAGACGTAAGGTGGCCCCATACCCTGTCTCTTAAGAATCCCAGCAACAGACCTTTAATAAAGTGCATAAAAAAGTGTGTAGGGTATTCCTAACACACAATGACCTATGTCTCAGGTGTTCAGCTCAGCTAAGAAAACTTATAGATTGCACTGGGTGCCTTTGGCAAGATTTGGTAGTAGAGGGGGGAGGAGAGAGGCAGCTCTGCAGGAGTGACCTCTGTAGGAGGAGGTCTGGGGCTGCCCAGTCATAGCCAGATCTATCTGACTCCACGACAGTCCTCTCAAGGGACTGTAGCCCCTGGAGGACCCACACGAGAGCAGGTACTCCCTGAGAAGACTCCATGGAGGACCCACGCGAGAGCACAGGGAAAAAGTAAGAAGGAAGGAGAAGCAGGAAAAAAATAGTAAGGAACAAGGAGTGGCAGAAAGAAACTGCTACACCCTGTCCCTAATGTTCTGTGCCACCTGTTGCCTTGTCAAATAGACTGAGCATAACCTGTGGTGACAAGGGCAAGAGACTAGGAAGGGGAGAGGAAAGGTGTTTTCCTAAGCACTTGGATCTTAGTCATCTTTGCTTCTCAACGCCTGAATCAGTGTCTTTATTTAGACCCACAAATTTTCTTGCTTCTCTTCCTATTTCTCCCCCTGTCCTGCTTGGGGGAGCAACTAAGGGAGCAGCTGGATGAGTGGTTAGCTGCCAGCCAGGGTCACCCACCATAGATTCCAGATGTGCGGAACATATCGCAAGAACCGCAATGCAGGAAGTTCTAATGAGGAAACACATTGTTTCATACGTCTAAGTGTGATTTTATTGATTACTCTATAGCAGCTGAGTGTTCTGTCTCTTCTGCTCTTCCAAAGTTTCATTTCAGATACCAAAGTGTTATGCTGGGTCCTTCTTTTATCATAGAAGAGTCTGACACTTGTGGTCTGAGTGGCATTGTCTTGGTAATAGATCTCTACCACACAACCACTATCTAAAGACAAAATCATTAACAGCTGATATGATCAAGTATTGTTGTGATGGTTGGATGAGTTCCTAAAGCAGATGTATGGGCCAGATCCATGTATGGACTAAATGGCATAACTCTATTGGTACCTTCCAATTTTTCTACCAGTGGGAGCACAGTTCACAAGCTCTGTACTCTCACTAGAGCCTGAGATATATAATAAAATATATTTATTATAATGAAACTAATCTTGTTGGACCTTTCTCATTTGGAACTTGTTGAACAGAAGAACACATTTAGATATAAAACCACCAGTAATGAAAGGTAGATGAGGGGAAAAGGCGCTATGTCTGTTAAGAGGAGATTATGCATGTGCTCACTAGCTCTGTGATGATCATTGAAAAAGAACAGTTCGTTTTGGTAAAGTTAAGAATTTTTGGTTATCACCCCAGGGGCTGACTCTTTAGATCTTACTAGTACTGAACTTAAGTCATGGGACCGAAAGTGACCTGCTGGACAAGATTCTCAGCTGCTGGAAAATGGCATAGATCCACTGAAATTAAATGGAGCTATGCCAATTTATACCCTCTGGAGACCCAACCCAGCATGAATAAATGTTAAACAAGCAGTTTTTAAACTAGGAAAATGATTCCACTTCTGACTCGCCTTCCAAAATATCCTTAATAAATTGCCTAAATGAATTACAAAATAATCGAAAGGAAAATACTGCAAAAACCTGGCCAAGGAAAACTTTCTGCATCTGTCCTTTCAAATATATTGAGGATTTCATTCTTGTAAAAGAGATCTTAATTTCTTTTGTCAAACAACTGTGAACATCCCCAGAAGATTCACAAGCTCAGGAATGTCTCCCCACCTTGTCCTTCATTGTGAAGGCAGTTAACCAACACAGGTCTGACACAGAACTATTCATCCTAGAATGAATACCGGAAGTGTGAAGGTTACAGTGATATCTTGGGCCTCAACTCAATGAACTCGGCATTTAGCTGCATACCACTGTCACACCCCAAATGCAGATGCGTCTCAAACATGCTCCTTTGTGGGTAACATTAAGTTATCTCAAGGAAACAAGAGAGAATTTCAGAAGACTATAAAAGGAGATAAATTACAAGGGTACACAAATACCCAGTATAATCACACCATTTCACTCTCTCCAGGGAAAGCATTTAGGTTTAAGTTGCTTACCAGTGGAATTTTACAACTCTTGTCAATGTAAATTTTCTCCAGTTACAGTGACAAGAAGATACTGAAAAACGTGTATCCTTCAAGGAAGACAAAACTGAAGTAAAAGCTGTGAAGAGCACAAAAGATAGATAGGCTTATTCAAAGGGTATGTCCTCCACAGTGAATGCTGACTTAAAATTAGCTACACTCCGGAGAAGAAAAGGCAAAAAAAAAGATCTTGAGGATACAAGCCTCAATATTGTTCATGGACAAAATATAATTTTAGATAACCACAGAAACACTCTGTCAGAAAGAGAAACCAAGGTGATGACTGGAACTGGCTGACAAATCTGTCTCAAACCTTGCCATTTGTCACATCAGGTAACTTATTCATGAGCAATATTTTCTTCTAGCAGTTGACTTATTCTTTTTATTATGTGGTAGTACCAAGCCTCAGAACAGCTCACAACAGGATCTTTCTGGTTTTCTTTAGTGAGCCTCAGTACCAAAGGCATGGGACCACTAACCACACTGAGGCACTGGGCTGATGAACTGCCTAGGATGTCCAGAAATAAAGCAGCTTGACACTTGTCCTTCCAAAAGAAGGAAAAGAAGGAAGATCTTCTTTTTTGTTCAAAAAGTGAACAAAAAGAAGATTATCTTTTTCTTAACAGATACTTGAAAATGTGGAGAAATGTGCAATTAGTTCTGCAGCATGATGAATTATTAGTACTGATGTTGTTCTTATGCTTAGAGAGCATCTTTTCTTGGTATTATTATATGATGAATGACAGATGATGACCTTGAGTCAGTGATAACCTTGTGATAACCAGTGATAACAGTGATAACCTTGGGAATCACTCTAAGATGTATTTAATACTTGACCTTGCCGTCCCATGACATGTGAATACAGCTGTGTTAAGTAGGACAGCACAGGTAGCAACTAGGAACACAATAAAGGAACTTGCTTTCATGAATTTGCTGTCTTCATAGACATAGAAATTTCATTTATCTAGAAATGTAAAGAAATCAGATAATTCAATCATATACAAAACCCCTGACTACTGTGAAATCAGAAATGTCAAAATTTGCATCTTTCTGACTCTTGTGGTCATTTCAAACTAATCTCAATGTTTTAAGCAATGCCAAATTAGTGGATGGTATTTGTTTTCAAATGTTTGGCATACATGTTTCTCCATTTCTTCCAAGTTCCACTGGGGAGTGGAAACAGCTAACATGGATTTCCAGTGTTGTAAAAGCAACCCACAGCTAATGGTGCAGCCACACAATCCAACACAACCAAATCACTGGGTCCTACCACACTATTGCCTGTTAGACAGTGCTTACCCACGTTCCCTGTAAAATGCTCTGAAATGTAAAGAACTATATCAAGGCTTCTGAGACTGTACTAATGAAGTGCAATAAATTATCCACTCTCTCTTGGGGATGCTAGTGTTTGCTACAAGATCTGAGATGATGTTGAACATTTGAAGGTTTGAGAGGGAACCGATTCATAGAGACATCACTTAAATTTTGTGATACCAAGTGATAAAGACATATCCTGTGATGAACTTGGTGCATGCCAAGGTAGATGTTATCTGACTGCTCCTTCAGATGTTTAAAAATAAACCAGCACTCTTGCAAAATCTGTCTGCCATTATTTACAGCAACAAGCTGCAGAGCTATTTGTTTCAGCGAATGCCACGCAAAGGAACTTCCAGTAAAGAGATAAAAAAATTTATAGGATTTTTTTTTCTTTTTTTAATCTTTGCTTAATTGTGCCTCCATTTTACACTACCCTCTTTATTCTCTGCCCTTTTGACATAGCCAGCTGCCTTTCGGAGCTCTGTGAAGAAGCAGGCTGGCTTCACGCTGTAACAGGCACCAGCTCCCCAAGCCTGGTCTATTGATGAGTCACATTGCTTGTGTGTGCCTGTAGGCACATCGCACAAGTTCCTATGCCGTTTCCTTTTGAACGGCTGAGGAGGAGGTGGGGGAAGTGTGTGTGAAACCTAAACTGCAAAAACAATGTTGGTATCAGAGTCTCCTGCCCCACCGTAGAGCACAATAACCAGTGACACAGTGGAATGTCTGGTTCAGAGGCAGTGCAGGTTCATCCTGTTATTGGCCGAGCAGCCCGGGGAAGTGACGTCAGGCGCACGGGGCTCTTGTTTGAAGACAGGGAAACACACCGAGACGTTTCAACACTTCCACCAAGGTAGGAAGTCCCTTTTTAAAAGTTGGAGCTTGCCCATGCCAGTCCCCTGAGCCACCTCTTTCCCCAGCTGTCCATCCCCAATTCAGCCTAGGAGAGGGCTACCACCCTCGGCTCAGAGAACACAGTGCCTTCGGCCAGGCTTACTCTAAAGGACACCAGCCAAGCTGTCAGGAATTAAAATTCTCACACAGCCGTTGCTCTGCAAATCTGTCTTTGAGCAGAAATTCTTTGTACTCTTGGCACTTACCAAATATGCCTTCATGTGCTTAATGAGGTTTTCCCTGTCCTGTTTTCAGTTGTCATGCCACCAAGGATCACTTCATCCCCACAGACCCACAGCAGCTCAGGCAAGGCATGGGACAACCTCTCAGAAGGCCAAGCCCTCTTCTGCTCTTTTGGGTGTGCCAATGTGTCTCTAAGTAGTACTGGTAGTTCTGCCCTTTCTAGAGCCGGTGTCTCAAGCAGAGATTAATTTAATAGCTTAGGCTAGGACAGTGTGAACTTTTGGTGGCTAGTAAGGGCAGACCCTGTGTCTGCTCTGGACAGACTGGTTCAGTTAAGCTCTCTGCAGTCTCACTCATAGGTGCCACAGGTGAGAAACACAATTCATATAATTCATCTCCTTGGGCCACTGAAAACCAAGCAGCCTGTTAAATGCTAGCTTAAGGGCTGCTGGCCGAAACCAGGCTGTAATGCAGTTTCCCTTTTCACTGTAAGATTACTAGAGGGTCTAAAGTATTTCTGGAAGCCTTAAAGTATTTTCTCTTATTACACAGTCCAAGGGAGAAAACCCCTTAACACTGATACCAGCAGTGAAATATCTATCTGAGCTACCATGAGGAGCCACACTGCAACCTTGAGCTAAGAGCAGCAAGAGCTCTTGAGAGCATAAGGGTTATTTTTGGTGTGAAATTCAAAGACTGATCAAAACCCCAGCAGGAGAAATTTACCCCTAAAACTTCTACCTTCCCCACAAAGCACCGCAAGATGAAAGTCAGGGCATAAGTAACATCTTGAAATCCTCAGGTTTCTCTCTGGGCCACCAGAACAGGTGAGGTAGAAAGCGTCACTGCTGGTGTGTGTGGAAAGGATGGTCCTGAAGCAGCCACACACTGCACTCTACAAAACCCTGCCTACCAAAATGTATGGAAATGCCTACACATCTTGTGGCCTGACAGCTCTAGAGAAGAAGCGAGAGGTACTTCACAGTGATCACAAGGAGCATGCAGAGAAGTGGTGACATGGATTTCCCCTGGGATCAGAGCAGATGGATTGAACACCTGTAACCCGTCAGAAAGGGAGGTCATGGTGGCATCAGCAAGCACATAACTATATCAGTGCTTTCCAGTTTGCTGTTTCTTGAAATGAAAGCAACTGCAAAACACCCACTGCATTCCAAGTGATTGGTCCACCAGCAGCCCTGTCCATTATAGAATTATAGAATAATGTTGCTAGGACATTTAGAAGAGACATTTTTTCCCACATAACCCAAAAGCTGGAGTTTAAAATTCCTATTGTATGAACATTAATATGAAAAGAATGCTGTCTCCTATTATGGAATTGTGTTATAAAACTGGAATGCTGTCCCTGCCCCGTCTGGCTCACGATCATCTGGGCTTTGCCAAAAATCATCCTGTACTACAGAGCGTGTGTGTCTCACGACGGGAACTGCCTCCTGACTCACAAAGACAAGAGGCCGCAAATGTGTAAAGCTGGCAGAGGGTGTTTTTTAATCTGTCAGTAACAATCAGGCGACGTGTGTAATCGTTCTGAATTCTGATCTCTACTCTATGTGCAGCCTCCCGACCAGCAAACTGCAGCTGTGCGCCTCTGCTTGTGAACTGCACCCATTGTCCCTACCAGGAGACTGAAAAGAGCTCCAGCTAATGCTCCTTTGTCTGCCCTTCTTTACACTCTTGGCTTTTAAGCAACGACCTAAAAACATTATGCCCACAGTTCAGAGCTTCAGAAAGCTGGCAGGAGCCTTCCTCTTTGGTGCTTGGTGCCTCAGAAGCACACCTTGAAAGGGCAGTGTGTGCGAAGGGAGTTCCAGGCGTTCTTTGCATGCAGCAGGGTTTCCCTTTAAAATCCCTTCTTCAGAGCAGCAACTGCAAAAGGAGATTTCAAAGGCCGAATCCTCACTGCAGCTGTGCCCATGTTTGGAACTGAGTTACTCTGGATATACACTGCTTGTAACTCGCTGGAGTTTGTTTACTGCATTACGGATTGATTTCCTCTGGCCACGGTTTGAAAAATCAAGATGTATTATTTTTAAAATGTCTGTGCATGTCCCTGCTTTACCAGCCTGTTTCTTGCATGAGATTTTTCTTTCCCCACCATTTCAAACCCCAAAGTTACCAAATTAGCTCAGGAAATGCCTCTTGGGAGGGCTTTTTCCTCTCATGCCCACAGGGCTACATCACATGCCTCGTAACCCTGGACAAGAACTGGTAAAATTGCTAGGGTATTTTTGAAGGAAACTTGTTCAATTACACAGAGCACATTCTAAGCCATACAGCCAAGTCCTCCTCCGCACAGGGATGATGTAAGCACATCCAGGAAACTTGGGATGCCAAAAATCTCAAACTCTGGAGGAAATATTTGCAGGTCGGCAAGACTGCAAATTGGTTGGAGTTTAGCAGCCTGGGGAGTGTTCTACTTGCAGCTTCAATCCGAGCCTGGAGAAGACCAACACAAAGAAAGACATGGTTGTGCTGGTCAGGTCACAGAACAGAGCCTTGCTGGGATGGGCTGAAGCGCAGCTTCTCAGACCCGGACTGAAGAAAGTAACACATTTCCCCAGCTTATGTGTCAGGAGGATGCGTGAGGAAAACTCACAAGGTTAAGAAGATGAAAATTGCCAGGATTTTGCACTGACGAAGCTGGTTGAAGTATTTGAATAGAGGAATGCTAGATGTAAATAAAAGTAGGACTGTACTGCTCTGACAGCACTGGGACATGTGCCAGTGGCAGATACCAAGGCAATAGATGGTCAGGAAATATGACACATGGACCCACTTGATTACTTGATAGATGCTTTTTAAAGCCTCTTGTCTGCCTTCATCTGAAGTTATTTCCGATGCGGTTCCCAAAAAGAAGGAATCTCTGGCAAACATAAACAAGACTGAGCTGCCTTCCTCTGCAGGCTAAAGCAAAAATCACAAAATATAGCGCAAGTGGAGAAAAAAACACAGAAGAGGAAATGCCAGTCATTTTCCTGACTAATAAATGTTAGGAGGAGAAATCCAAGGTTCATGGAAGGACCTGTGTCTCTATGAAGTCTGTACATTTCTTCTCCCTGCAATTCTCTGAACTCCACAACACTGACAGTTCAGCTTTGCCAATTATGCAACTTCTTAATGCTTTTGTTGCCTTTATGACATGTGTCAGCTGAGTGTGCAATCAAACCAAATACAACTACAATAATAAAATAACCCACATTAACTAATTATCTTAATAACAACTCTGTTAAGAGTGAGACATCTGATAGAAGAGATAGAAGCAATAATAAAAGAGCACTTTGAACTGCATGAACAGACTTGCACTTCCCAGCGTGATGCTCCAAGGATATTAACTCTTGGGATCCTGGGAGAGAGTCTTGGGATGAACCAGAGGGCGAGCTTTTCTAGAGACTCTTAAGGAATTCAGACCAAAGGGATTAAAACTAGGGAAAAGTTTTGGCCTGGGAACAAGATAGACAAGACATGCCTATGGGGTATTTCTTCTGTTGTCTGTGAGCTGCCCTCTGCTGCAGTATGTTATGGAGCACGTGGGCTGCTAGGGATGAGCTGTACCAGAAAATAAACACAAGATTTATGGAGCAGACTATGTTGTGAGCTCAGACTGAATACATGTGAGGCGTGAAAGGTCATCCCAGGAGATCTTCCTTGCCCTTCACCAGGCCTTTCTGATGCCAGGGCACAGGAATACTGACATCCCTGTGGCTTGCAGCAGCACTAGTCTTCCAAAACTGGGGGAAAAACACAGCGATGTAACACCAACCACCACATCCTTCAGACCCAGCATGTGAGACGAGTCAAGGCAGAAACACTCAGTGTCTCGTTTATCCTAGGAATCCTTCAGCAGTCTTCCAGGATTATACCCAAGGGCAAGGGTAACTTTATCCTATGCACACAGACAGCAAAATCTCTTCCACACTTCGGAGCCTGAAATCATCCCTCAGTGGCTGAAAAGTGACCTGATTGATGAAACAACTGAGCTGTGCTTGTCAGGATGACAGATTAGAGAAATATGAAAGTCTATGATTTTTCTTCTGGAATATATGACCCAAAAGTTGTTTCTGCACATGTGAACTAAAATACAACCATGTCAAGGCAAATTTTTCTTTCTGTGACCGCTCTTCTTCATGGTGGTACCTGCATTGCTTTAGGAGCCTGAAACCATCAGCAGGTCCACTTAGAAAAAAGGCACGTTAGTTAAATGGGCCGGGTGGCTGATCTACTGAACCAAATAGATCCAAAAGAGCCACAGCAGACCTGAGGGAGGATTCAGACCACCAGCTTGGAGGACCCTGCTTAGGTACCTTCACTAAGTATTCCCCTCTACAGTCAACAAAAGACATGATGTCTCCAAAGGTCATGCAGGAGTAACTCATGGGTGGGTTACTGCCTTTTTTCAATGGCTGCAGGGGAAGACTAGGGAATTAACTACAAAGGCTAACATTAGCCTGAGAAGGCTAGTCTCCACAGGTTTCCCTTGTAGTCAATGGAGGGTGAGAGGCAGCTTTGGCAGGATTTTCGTAGCACCTAACAGCTTAGCACAGCTCCCGCTCAGAGCTGCCCTTCTCCCTAGACTGTTCAAAGAGGGAGGTAAGGGAGAACAACCTGGATCAAAATCTCTTTATGAATAGCTGCCTCAGATACTTATTTATATGCACTATGTTAGCCCATAGGAATATCTCAAGCCCTAAATCCAAGCCGCAGTGGGCTGTGTTAGGCGCAGCCAGTTATGGTCACGTCATAGCTGCTGTGCGTGGTTCGTATATGCCGGTTTCCTTTAGACAGGTAAGTAACAGATTGTACGTCACGTGTCAAACTGCTACACAGCTTCTAGGTGTTCAAATCAAATCTTTATTTCTCCAGCTCCTGCCTCTCCCCCAGCTGTCCTGTTGGCTCGCACTGGAGTAGTGTGGTCCATGAAGGCCATGTGTCAGAGGCATTCTGAAGTGTCACTGCAGCAGGCAGGCAGAGGAGGAAGATTAAGGGCCTGAATAACACTGCCACTGTCACTGGGACTGCACCAGATTCTGGCACCTCCAGTTCCTGCCCAGTTTTGTTGTGTTTCTCAGGAAACAGTACTCAGGATTTCCTCCTGGTTCAGACTGTTTTCCAGGTAACAGGTGGGGTAGTGCTTGTAAGGACAAACATTTGGGTTACTCCTTGTAGTCATTGCATGTTTGAATGTTGCAGCTGCAAGCTTTCAAGTGAAATTAGATTTTCATAGAATCATAAAGTGGTTTAGGTTGGAAAGGACCTTAAGATCATCTAGTTCCAACCTCCATTTTCATGCAACTTTAGGCAGGACTTCTGTAAGATCACCTGCACTGTCCCTTCAGCCCAACCCACATTCTGGGGCTTTCCCACCACCAGAAACATGAGTGAACCACGCTTGTGAAACTCCTGAACAGGCAAGAGGCTTCTTTCTCTTCCTACAGAGTGATCTTCACTATGGTAAGTGAAACAGGCTGGAGGAGCATCAATCTGCTTGCTCAGGACTTTCACAAGCACGCTCAGCCCCAGCGTGCAGCCCAGTGGTCCTCAGGCCTGCCGTGTGGTTGGCAGAGCTTCAAGGCCAGCTGCAGCCATGGCCACAGTGCAGGGGTCTCTAAGGAGACCCCTTCCCAGGACAGGCAGTGCTAGCATTGAGACTGGTCAAGATTTTGCCAACAAGCCCAAGATTTTCACCTCTGCCTCCTGGGATGCATCCATGCCCACCAAGCTGTTGGGTAGATTGGGTATGTCACATTTCCAGCTCCAGTGGCTAATCAAATGTAGACTTGCATCCCACAGCACTGCAGTCTGAATCAGGAGAGAGTAAGAGTCAGCATGGGTCTCATCCTCGAGTGTGTGGAGAACCCTCGTGGGAGTGGATGTGTGAAGGGGAAGAGGCCACCTCGAAGACAGTGTGAACTGAGTGGGTGAGAGGACTGGGAGTTCGCTTGCCCAAA
>JAVHNF010060254.1:21185-32684 GCA_034783455.1 Micropsitta finschii | reverse complement strand
CTTAGAAACCTCCCCTGGCCCAGATGTTTCAAAGAGCAAAGTCTTGCCTCATTGCTAACCCAGTTTTAATTTCTCCTTTCACACCCTTGCAGTAATACTGTTCCTGCAGTCAAACTGCCCAGCTGGCTTATGTGAACATATGAAATGCCAGACATGTAGCCTCAGGCATTGTTAGTCATTTCAATCCAACGCCAAGTCAGCACAGTGGCAGGCCTCTAGGAAGACAAAAAATATGAAGCAGTTGGATATTTCAGTGTGCTTAAACATGGAACGTAAGGCTGCACGGTGCCTGGTGACTAAAAGAAGCATGGCATCATGTTACCAGTTAAAACATTTACAATAGAAAGATAGAAACAGTAAATGTGTCAGTCTAAAACAAGTTCTTTGGTAATTAAGAACAGCAAACTGTAGCTTCCCCCTCACCCAAATATGGATTTACATCCTGCTTTTTCCACAATAAAATATTTTTTGTTGTTTAAAATATATCTTCCAAGTTGTTGTATATCAAACAGTCCAGTACCTCAGTTATCTACAGGTCAGCTTTAACTGTATTTTAGTGTGCAGCCGTATCTGCTCACTGGCAGACAAACTATAGATACACAATCATATATATATATATAATATATATATATTATTTATAAAAAATTAGAGAATTAAGTCAAGGACTCTAGAGAATACACATTCCATATGGACAGATTAAAATGTACAATAGCTTCAAAAATCCATAAAGTTTTCTACACAGTGATGTGTGTAGTTAAGTGCAAAAATACTGCAGTTTAGTTAATCCAAGATTTCCTGTTCTCCTGTTTCCTAGAAAAAGCAGAAGCTGCTGCATCTCCCGAATGGCAGAGGGCCTCTCCTCCTGTTTTAGGAGTGGGTGATGAGCCTTGAAGTGCAGAACTTCTCTGTTTATCTGAAGTGGAAGATGCCTGAGACCGTGAAGTGCTACTACATTTCCTCATGGAAGCTGGTGCTTTGCTGAGGCGCCCAGGACGAACAAAGACGCCGTGTCTTGGTTTGCAGTGGAAGTACTCTCTGCCTTTTACAATTCCATCATGCTTCCCTTCAATGAAAACAAATGCACAGAATTAGTTGTTGGCACTTGTTTTAGCATGTACAGTTGTAGCCTTGAAGAGCAAATATCCTTGGTTATAGAATCGTAGAATAGTTAGGGTTGGAAAGGACCTTAAGATCACCAAGTTCCAACCCCCGTGCCATGGGCAGGGACACTTCACACTAAACCATGAATCTTTGGTGCATGTAGTAATGATATACATTTAGGTTTTCCATTCATATTAATATACATGGAGCAGATAGGCACACTGACTGCAATAAGCGTGACAGAGGGCCCTTTCAGCCAAGAACAGATCATTCTGCTTGCTTATTCTTTCTAGTGTCAGAATTTGCTGTGTGCATTACCTGGTGACAGATGTGGTAGTGCAATGTTCTAAAATCACGTGGTGATAAGCAAATCAAATGTTGCCTTTACTGATTTTAATGACAGCTAGGCAGTGCTCCTTCAGTACATACATACATATGAGTACTAGTTGTCAGGTACATTCACATTGAAACATCATTTCACATTCAGTATATAAAAGCAATTCATCAGAAAGGCTCTGTTGCATTTCACAGTACAGAGAGAGCAAAGAACCAATATTCCAGTATTCTTTAACATAACTAAGAAGTAGATACACAGCTAAGGAATTAAGATAAAGAAGTAGTTTGCGCACTAATCTTAAAACTACATAGAAAGAATCTTTTCATTTAAATAATATTTTGTTATCCGTTATCAAGTTATTTAAGAGTTCCTTCGTTAGAATATTTTAGACTATAATTTTAAATACCTTGCTATAATAATAATAAAACACATGACTGGGAAATAGGACTTAAAAGATTTGAAGCAGATGGGGAAAAAAACAACCCACACATTACTAGAAGACTAAACAGGTAATGCACATGATAGATGTATAAATTGTTTTATAGAGAACTACAGCTCTGTGGTTGCTGTTTTGCAAGCTTGAAACAAGATTTCCCGTTAGTATCAATGTCATAATTTTCAAGGTAATTAATTTTGGTTATCTGTTTGAGAAATTTCCCTTGGGAGATAACTTCAAGCAGGATATTTCAGTACTCTTAATGGCTGTTTGGAGGCAGAGTTTTGCTCCTTAGTGTGGCATCTGAGAGATGACACACTAAGAGAGGCAAAGTCACTTAAGGTTCATTTCCTTGATAGATCAAAGGAGGTAGAAAAACACATGATGATCACGAGGGAATTAGACAACTTTGAGATCACATGGCACCGCACACAGGACCAGGAAGGGGAATGGCAGGGGAGACACGAACTGCTGTAGCTGTGTTACCACCACAGCATGCAGCACACTCTCCATATCCTATGGGATGTGGTTCTGCATGCCGCTTCCCTCCTCTACCTCCACTGCTGCTTCATCCAGCCTGAAAAAAATGTGTCATGGGGGAAAGAAAGATTAAAAAGTCACAGTAGAACCAGAAAATGTGATAATAGAAAACATTCAATAGGACATTGTTTAAGCATTAACATCATGCTTCCTTGATAATTTTCTACTAAAACATTAAGTAGCATAATATTTTCCATTTTAATATGAGTAATCAAAGCAAATGAGTCCATATGAAAAAATAAGAAAAGTGACATCGCTGCAATAAAAATGTTTAGGAAGGAAATAGTGTATAGTGTGGAATCTAGAAATCCAGCAATTCTTCAGCTTGGACTTTACCTTATTCACTATAATATACATGTGTACAGAAGCATCTCCAACAGCCAGTGCCACTGCAGCAAGTAACATTTCTCACGTGTTAACACTAGTGTCAGCTAACACAATTCTATATATAAAATACTTATGACAACATAAGATTTCTAAAACTAATCATGCAAAGCATTTCCACGGCTTGAGACTGCAGAGAGGATCCATGAGAACTGCACTTGAGAGGGGAAAGAACTTCCTCGTTAGGTGATGAGGTTTACTATACCTTTCAGATCACTACTCTGTGAGTAGAAATATATCATGTGCATACCCAAACATTAGCGAATCCTGTTTTCATTATTAAAACATATAGTCTAAGGGAACAAGAAAAAAGGAAGATTTGGCAATAATCACCATTTATATGAATGCCTGCACACACATCTATGTATTAGTTATTTTGCATAACTTCTGGAAAGTCCTTTTTTGTGTCCTAGAGGACACTGTGGTTGAAAAGAACTATAATAATCACAGTTATGAACATTGAATGCTAGCCTAGAAAGGAGAAAGAACAAACAAACAAGGCATGAAAAAGCTCCCCATAGAGCTGTTATTTCAGCTACAAATCTTTTTCTGGAGAGCTTTCAGTAGAGACTCTCCTCCTCCACACATGTATTGCTTTTCTTTTTATCTCACTAAAAATGTTAAAGCAAAGGAAAATGAATCCTTGACTAATCTAAAGAGTCTAAGACCGTGACCTGCACATTAGCTACCTAAAGCATGATTTAAACGGAACAGTTCAAGTCCAAGACTATGATTCAGGATGTCTTCCATCAGCTGCTTCTTCCTAGTGCTGGAGAAGCTTAAACCCATTAGTGGTATTCATTTAATGTTCTTGGAAGTGTCAAGGGCTTTGCTTCTGTGCATGACCAGATCTGCCAAAACCCAAAACCCTCTCAGTTCAGGACAGATCCTGTGGAAAAGCAAGAGCATCCTTCTGTTTAATTTCTTGTGGGGCTTCATTTCCACTTGGTATTTAGAAACATGGACAAAAATTAAGCAGCAGTAGTGAAGAGATTGCCTTACTGCTATATGACAGCACAGTGACTAGATCACTCCGATGGAAAATGAGAACTGGCTGCATGTTCTGGAGAACGTTACTTACTCCACATGACCTGTGAAATACTCCTAGTATCTTAGCCAAGCTTAAAGGCAACAGAAGGCAAACTTACGACTTAGTAAGGACTAAAATCCACAGCTATATTCTACCAAGGAATAAGCATCCACAGGGGAGGAAGAATCACTACCTTCGGATGGACTCCTGCACCGCATGAGTGTTTGTTAGATAAAGCAGGGAAGTTCCAAAACCGACTTTCCTAAAAGTTTCTTTACTCGAAAACCTTCAGACTTGCTAAAGGAGAACAAGGTTTAATAAAATCAGTGGACTCTGCCTTTTGGGTTTTATTTATGCGAGTTTAAAAGACAGCAAAAAGGTGGGAAGCTGTAAGAGATGAGAAGCAGCAGGATTCGAAGCCGTTCCCGGCTGTTTGGGACTGGTCTCACCCGGTGCCCGGCCCTTTCCGAGGTGAGACAGAGCTTCCACCCCTCACCTCCCTTCAACGTGGATCCAGCCGCTGTCTCTCTCGTTCTCCGCCCCGCCCCAGTCCGCCTCACCGAGCTTGTCCGCGCCGCCCCGCCGGGAGCAGCCGCCACCGGGCTGGCAGCAGCGGGAAGGCGCGGGGCGGCGCGCAGGGAGCGGCAGCGCGCAGGTGAGGCAGCGGGCAGGTGAGGCAGCGGGCAGAGCTCCCCTCGCCGGCAGCATCCCTCCGGCCCGCAGGGTTCGGGGAGGGGGGCAGCCTCGTACCGCGCCCCTCGGCGCTGCTCCGGTACCGGGCATAGCCGGGTGCGCGGGAGGCAGGTACCGCATCTTCGCTCCTGTCCATCGCACCTGAGAGCAGACAGGTGCCAAGTCGCGGGAGAGCGTCCCAGAGTAGCGGGATATTCCAGTGTGGCTCTGCGCCTCGCCGTCCTGCCCTGATCTCCTCTGTTAACACCGGTGTAGTTGTCCTCCGTGGATTCTTTGTATTGCCTACCTTGTTGTGCTGATACCGCCGCTGTACACTGCGACCTGCCTTCCTCCCGCTCCTTCCTATCCAGCCTGGGAATTAAAACACACGGGAAAACAACATGTCATCTTGCTAGCAGCATCGTTTGCACCTTATGTGTTCGGCAGAGGTCTTTGCACACCTTGCTTTCACTTTTGCGTACCAGTGCCCAAAAATTTGGAAGAATATTTACCAAGCAGAAACAATTACGTTTGGGGTGTTTAGTCAAGTCTCTGAACTCCACACGGGGGACTGGACATACAGTGCAAGGCGAACGGAACAGGCTGGGAGGGAAAAGGGGAGGAGAAAGGTTTGTTTTTTCATTCAGAAACTGGATGTAACAACCCTGAGAAAGGAGGAACAGCCGCACTCTTTCCGTGACATTCTGGAGAAGGTCATGCTCCATCTCAGCCTGAGACACAGGACTGACTCACTCTCCTGGTGTTTCTGGAAAAATAATCAGTGATCCATCCTAACTCCTTCTGTTCTTAGGGAAGAGCCTGTTTTTTGTTGAGCTCTTTTTAACCACTTACCTGTTTTGTGTTTTTACAGTAACCAGGAGTGAAGGGAAAATATTAGATCATGTCGGAGTTCTGGCTAATTTCCGCCCCGGGAGATAAAACAAATCTGCAGGCATGGGAGAGGATGAACATGGTGACGTCTAAATCCAACCTGTCCAGCAACAGCAAATTCCATATTCCAGACTTAAAGGTAAATGAGGAATTGGTTTGTGTATGGGCGACACTGCGTATTTAACCATGACAAAAAAATTGGGTTAAATGTGGGATTTATCAGTTAGGATAATATGCAGAGAATAGAAGATTGTATTTGGGGAATGAGTTGTGGTCAGTCAACTGAAAATTGATCAGAAAGAAAAGACATCAGTGTCATTGTGACCTTCACATTATAAAGATATACATCTGAGGAGTGAAAGTGAGATGAGTCAAATAACTAATCTTCTGTATTCAAGGTGCCATTTGCTCCTAGTTGTGCAAGTCATACAGCATTGTACATCTTGGATCGCTACTGCAAAGGGAGTAGCCAAGTATCCAGAACCATGCCAGTAAGACTACCAGTGCTATAATGCACATTACTCCTTGGGAAATGGATGTGTGTGTTTGTTCAGCTACATTACCCAGCTTCATATCAACATATAAATAGGAAGACTGTTAATCCATTATTAATATCTTTGCATTATTTAATCCTATTTTATAAATCTGAACCTTATTTTTATTTCACTTTTGGCTATGAAAAATGTAAATATGCTGCATTAAAGTCAGTGGAGCTACACAGGAACTTGGTTCTTTGGGGATTTATCATCACCAGTCACTTAACAAAGCTACACTTGGTGCATCCAAAATCTGGCTTTAATCCAGAAGATTGTTAACAGTTATAACTTGAGCTATTCCAATTACATAAGGATGCAAGTAAAAGGGGAGCCTGTTTTCAAGTAAGAACTGACTGAATTGTCACATGAATGTTTCAGTCTGGGAATGTTGCTTTTTACATGTGCACCTGAGATTGATATGATTTTTACTACCTATGGGCATTACCTAGATTGATGTGAGTCTGTTAATGTTAAAGCCCATTAATATTCTGCTAATTGGTCTATGTAAAATATGTTTCTTCTCCTTTAGCTTGAGCCTTCATGGTGTTGAGCTGGCAACATTACAAGAGAAAGATTTAGCAATATATTGAAATACCACAAGCATGGGACTATGACTGTGACATTCATACAAAAAGCAGATGTTGGTTTTGGTGGAAAAGGCTTTATGAGAGTCCTAGTATTTGGTAGTAGCAAAGAATGCAGACAGAGACCCCCTTTTGAATAAGTGCTGCTTCGTCATTTCTCTTAGTACGCCTGATTTGTTTATATGTATATGGTGTGCATTTCCAGTCACTATTTTATCAGCTTGAAGAGTAGAGTATGCAATTTGATGATACAGAAATGAAAACAGGAAGGAAGACACTGATGTATGCTCTGGAGACGACACATACTTTTTTCCTTTACTGGAAAAGGCTTTTTGTGCCCTAGTAAAGGAATGTCTACTATTTTCCACCAAGTAAATAAGGTTCTGCCCAACTGTTGAATTCACAAGGGCAAACACAAGTTGGTGTCCCAAAGACTGCCAACAGAAACCTTAGGCAGACTTGTGCATCTTTCACCTACTTCTTATCTTTTGCGCAGGTGGGGACACTGGATGCGCTTGTTGGTCTGTCAGATGAGTTGGGAAAACTTGATAGCTTTGCTGAAAGGTAAAATAGATCTTATCTACTACCTACAAATGAGAAACAGACATTGTTTTTATGGGACAGTATGTCCTTGTGTTCACCTCAGTCTGACTCAGTTCAACCTGAACTACAACTGGACTAAAGTGGATCGACTTTGTTTAATCCTTTTGTTGGTTGTCATGGAGTCATCAGAAAGAATGATAATTCCTTAAAATTTAGCTGAATTAAGTCTGTGATGGTTTTGTCTGCACAGCAATCTGTTTGAGTGGCAGTGCGAGGGAAGCTGTTTCTCAAAAGGAAACTGCTTGTAAGGGTTCTTTTATTTATTTATTTTGTAAGAACATCCTCCCACCTCATCCATAAGCTTAAATTAATAAAACAGCATTTAGAGAATATGAAGCCTTCCCTGATCTTCTTTTCCCAGACTAGTTCTGTTGAGCCTTCTGCCCTTTTCAACCAAATACAGGAGTTCTAAAGAGCAAGTTGTTCTGAATGAAATCTGGACCTCTCCGTCTTAGGCTTTTAAACTTCTTGAAAACCAGAATGTTGACTCACATTGTATCAAACCTATTTATGCAAAGACTCACGTGATCTCCTTTTATTGCTCATTGCCCTTTTGGGCAATTTGCCTTTTGGGCCAAACTGATCTGGATGTTCAAAGAATAGTATAGTACAGCAGGCTGAGAAAATGTCAGGTTGCAAGATACTTCATGGCACAAAGTAGACTTTGTTGTTAAGTCAATGAAAGCATAAGCTGCTGGGGGTTCTGGGTCTTGATAACAGAGGCATGTTAACTCTGGGCCTTTTTGCCTTTTCGCCCCCGCCAGGAGCGATAAGGATTTGCTTGTCTATTTATGCTGGATACTTTCATAGATTTTCTCTGGCAGTTGCAAACACGCACTGATATAAACTGTTTACATCTGTGCTAGGCAGTTTGGGTAAAAGTAATTCTGGTAGAATACATTTCTCCAAAGCATTTTTTACTTTAGGGGTGCTATAGCAGGGGTGTATTAGGATGATCACATTTGGTCCTTCTGGGTTGCATACAACATTGAACTTTTAAGAATATGACTCATATCTTGAATTAGAAGGGACTCATAAGACTCATTGTGTTCAACTCCCTACTCCTCAGAGGGCTACCTAAAACTAAACCATTTTTCAGGATTTGTAGCAGGACAGAGCAATTTAATTCATCAAGAATACCAACCCCAAACCCCTTTTCCACTGTGATCCTGCAAAAAACCTGCCACAAATTCTTTATAAGCATGTTCAGGCCTCTGGTTCATACTGTAGAGGTTCTTCATGAAGCAGGAATGGGGGCAAATTTGGGGAGAGATAGTGCCAGAGTGCCAGTACCTGCTATCTCTGTTCTGACGGAACATGTCTCTACTCAGGGCAGCAGATGGGCAAGCAACTGTATGATATGGGTTTGAAGACTGCCAAAAATCACGCAGAACTGATTTTCAGAAGGGCTTAACTAATCCCCAGCTTTCTGAAGAATCAGGACTTCTGAAAGGCTGACTGTAGGATCTGTGTAAGATCACAAGGGGTAGTTCTAACTGAAATGTCAGTATGAGCTCCCTAGGCTCTCTGGCTCCTTTAGTTACCTGTCTTAACTTGACAACATGGTACAGCAAAATGCAACTTTACTCCACAAGTTGCCCCTTTAATGGCAGTAATGACTCTTACTATGCTATAGGCACAAGTAAAGGGGTCAGTGAGGCCCCTGCACTTAACCTGCTGATTTGAGGACTTTTCCGATTTGTCTTGTTTGCCTATTAAGCTGGGTAACCAAGAAGAATAAAAAGGTTTTAAAAATAAGAAGAATGTGTAGAAAAATAAGAAAAATGCATTAGAGTAGGAACAGAATAACCCACACAGATCTGCCATGTCCCACAAGGACATAAAAAACATTTTGTGTTAAATGAATGCCCAGGGCTACGAGCCTAAACAGGGATTAAAGGGTTAAAATGTCAAGCACTCGAATGGCATCCAGGGAGCTACAAGCCTGTTCAAATGACTGGAGCATTTATGTTCCTGCTCCTCTGAAAGAGCTGCCTGCTAAACTGTTGCTGGATAAACACAGCTGCCCATAAAGCCAGGCAGTGCAAACCTGTCAGCGCTGCCTCCTGCCAGGACAGCAGAGAAGGGGCAGGAGTTTGCAGGATCTATTGTTTCCACATACTTTTATTATTTATTTACGCAGGGAGGCAGAGTGTTTTTCCATGTCACCCTGTGGCAATGTGGAGCTCTCTGAAACTGACAGTCCCCTCAGTCACCCTTACCCCAGGGGTTCTCCTGGATGCTTGGTTGGTGGAACATTCTGCAGCAGCATCAGATTGCAGGGCTTCTGCTCCCTGCAGTATTTTGAAGGCCTAGCTGGTGGCACTCTTTAACCCACTGTTAACATTTAAAGAGTGTTAGACCTTTTTCTTTTTTCCTTTTTTATTTTTAATTTTTTAAAGTAATGGCATTGCAGCAATTCCAAAAGCAAAATATGAGAGTCTTCCAAGCCATAATAATAGGCTAAATGAAGTTATTCTGTTTACGGGTTTTTGTTACTCCTTCTCAAGGCAGTTTAGCTGAAACCCTTTTCCTTTATAATGCATTATTTGAGGATGATATTTGCTCAAGGTCTCATTTAAGGGCAGAGGTTTAAGGGTTGGATGCGAAAGCTGCTTGCTGATGGATGTCACAGTAGGCGATGGGGCTTCTACAGAGGTCTGATTCCTCTCACTTGCCTCAGACATCAGTGGTGCACAGGATGTGTGTTCTGTCTTTGTGTGGGGAATGTATTGGATGAGTGAATCTCACTTGCATTTCACAGGATGCAAGGCAAGGCACAGAAATTAAGCCAGGACTGGAGAATGTTTCTCTGTCCCAGTGTATATATACATTCTGGCTGTGCCCTGCTGCGGGGACCTAGCCTGGGCAGCTATGACTGTCAGGTGCATGAGAGTACATACCTGTCCCACCATCTATACCTGTGGAGAAAGACCAGAGCTAACTGTCTCCCAGCTATCAGGTTAGCCACCAGCTGCACTCCACAGTAATGAAAGCAGTTCAGCCCCCTGGGAAAAGCTTCTGGGTTGTACCCTTTTCTTTTGGCTCCTTTCTCTGTAATGTCTTTATTCTCCTGCTATACTGGTCTTACCAACTGGGCTGGAGTCCTGTCTTGTTCCAAGTTCCTTTGGCTTCCTGAGCATTGTGAAGGAACCAAAACCCAGCTGTATCTGCAAGCTGAAAATTGCAGAAGTGCTTGGCAAGGCCACAGCTGATGGGGAAGCTCAGTGTGGACCCTGCACCGCCCCTGCAGACTGCTCACAGTGAGGGACTCTGTTCAAATCACTGCTCTGAATCAGGCAGAAGGAGGTTTTGAATCTAATTCTCCCACACCTTAAAGGAGTGTATTGTCTACTATGATAAAGAGAGGAAGAGCCCCCTAAAGAAGAGGAATAAGAAGGAACTTCTCTCTGTCCATCAAGAGAACACTGTAATTTTCCTGAGTACTTTGTAAGAACCTTTGCAAACCCTAGGGGTTTATTTAGCATCCCATAGAACAGATATTCAGCCTATATGTTGCCTGTATGTTGCCTCTTGTTCCTCCATCACCTTTGGCACTTTAAACATGAGTTTCTTCCTTTCTTGTTTCTGCTGAGTATCATGAGTGTACAGAAGACTGAATCTTGATCTTCTGGAAGTTTAGAGCATGGCAGAAATGATACTGCCTATGTGTTTGCAGAGATCAGTGTTTTTAGAAATAAAGCATTTGGTTCTGCAATATGCCATAGATGGTTTATCTTAATTTAAATTTCATTTCACCTGCCTTGCTTTATAAGTGTTTTGTTTGGACATCTCCATGTTTATCAGATCATTGTGGCAACCTTTTTTATAATCTTTTCTTCACTAAGAAATCTTCTCTTTTTATACCTCAGCGTAATAAAGAAAATAGCCCAGTACATAGGAGAAGTTATGGAGGACTCAAAAGATAAAGTGCAGGAAAATCTTCTGGCCAATGGAGGTAGGTTCTGTGAATATGATTTTTTTGTTTGCTTCAGAAAATGAACATGTGGCATTGAAACACGCACATATTAGAAAGGACAACCACCAGCAACATTTTTAAAGAGCACATCTTGCCGGATCCTGTTTTTCTCATAGGTAGCAGAAGCTCTATCCAGCACCAACTTTGCTTCCAGGGCAGTGTTTGGCACCTAGTACTGAACTGATTCCTAACACCAGAGCTGAGAAGTGAAGAGGAAAGCAGGAGACATCTTTCTGCACTTCTAAAATGACCCAGCACCTTCCTGTGCCCTGTATGGGCTTGATCTCTTACAGGCAGCTAAATCTCATTTTGTATGGCTGCATGATATCTGTCAGTGGTCTGGAAGCGATTTGCCTTCACTCCTACAGTGCTGGGATAGGTTATGTTGTTAACTTTGGATTTCTGA
>JAVHNF010060249.1:23031-40185 GCA_034783455.1 Micropsitta finschii | reverse complement strand
TAATATTTTTAGGGAGCTTCTCAGTGAACTTGCTATCTGGGTTCCAGACTCTTGTCTTCATCACAACACAAATTCCCCAGTAAGAATACATGATCATAACATATGAATATTGCTTGTATGGTCACTCATTTCTGAGAGGTTCTGTTGTGACTGGGATGACAGCAACCGGCCACAACAAATATTATGCAAATTGTATAATCAGGGAAAAAAGAAAATCAACAAATAACTTTTTATTGCTCTGTTAAAAGAAATGAAAGGTTCCAGTAGTATTTTTGCCCAGACCTGGTGCATTTTATTACAATAAGAACAAACTTAATATCTACTAATTATCTTAAAGCAATACTGGTTGAACCATTATACTCAAGATGTGAGAGTCTCATTCTTGTACTGCATGGTCACATCACACTGGGAAGCATGCGCTGTACCAGCAGTATTTGACAAGCAGTTCACTCCTTCACCTAATGATGTGCCCAAATGAGCACATATTACAGGCAGATTCAGTCCATTACCACATTATGCAAGAAAGTGTCTGTATGAAAAGCTCTTGATATCTTTCAGTGAGAATTAAGAATTTGCTTACCTAACCATAAATATGATGTTGATCAAGGTTTGTTCATCATCTGCAGTACTATTTTGTAACATCCTATACTTCTTCCAAGGAATATACACTATATTGAAATTGCAGAAAAAAATAGCTATTCAAAGGACAATGCAACGCATGTGATGATTGTGTGAGACTAATACATGGAACCATTTTATTATAAAGAATGATTCATGGAGTAAGAAAGATTAATTTGTAATTCTGCCCCTGTGAGGCTGACCCAAAACTTGTTGACTTCCCAGGGTCAAGGTTTTATTTATGATTTTCATTTGTTTGCTAAAAACCCTAGAGATACCATAGTACATGCCTACAATGTGCATATGGGTAACTACCTGAAGATATCACAAAGCTTATTTCACGTAAGGTATAACCTCAGTGACAACAAAGACTACAGAAAACTTTCAAGGATGACATCTCCAAAAGACATGCATAGCTGGATTGAGCTTTGCACATAACTAAATGTCATGTGTAGAGATGGTGACCTTTTTGTAGGAGGTATTTTATCAAGAACACAAGCTGGAAGTGCAATTTTAAGTAGCAAGTATTTAGGTCTCCATATACACACAGGTAGATATTTGTCTCTCTACAAAGCCATGATGCACACTGTGAAAAGAAAATAAAAATAAAACAATCAAGAAGACATTGTTTTAACAGAGGAGCAAAAAGCCATTCAGAACAGTTATTTCTGTATAGTAGTTATGGCTTTAGAAACTATATGAAAACAACAAAAGTTAATCCCTTTATGTCTCAGATTAAAGACTGCTTAAAGTTGTGGGCATATGGAAAGGTCACATTTCTCCATGTTCTGTAATTCAGGTTTGGCCTTGGTAACATCAGACATTTTGTTTCTGATCTAAAAATCAGTTGGAAAGATGCAAGTTCAAATAAACAATGGGAAGACATCAGCAATACAGAGAAATCTGTCTTAGTCGAAGGGAAAATAAATCACATTGTTTTATGCATGTTGTATACTATTTATCTAAGGAAGCTTTATGTCCCCTTTTATAGCTGCATAGATAACTGGACTAAAAAGGGATTTTCTCCCTTCAAAGGCAGACCAGGTTATCAAATATAATCTTAAAACAAGGAAGTAAAAACCCTCTCTGGTCTACTTTAGTAACAAACATGTTTCCCTCAACTCAGAGACATGAATTGCTTCACATGCACCACGAAGACTATTACACTATATAACAAACTTTACTGGCAATCGTCTTAGGGGAAATCAAGAAGGAAATGACTGTGTAGGCTGGAGTGAGCTGAAGAAGCCTTCCAGGTAGTGCCTGAGACCTAGCGGCAGATTAGTCTGGGAAAGCTTCAAATGTCAGCACCCACAGCAAACCTGTTGTCCATGCAGCTGACTTTGGACACTTAGGATATCGAGTCAGTATCTGCCACAAACAGCAAGTCGTCAGCATAGGATCCAAAAGGTAGTGTTGTAATGTTGTCTCAGAAGCTTTGCAGTAACAAAGACCCTATTCAATAAAAACAACGCTCCCCTCAGCCCCAAAAGTGTCCTATCCAGTTCGGGGTGGAACTGAATTGGCAGAAGAACAGAAGAAAGTTCATGTTACAGCCAGGCATGTTTTATCTGTGCTGCAGCCAGAAACTGTGTGTGCTTTCAGGGCTCTCTGGCTGGTACGTTTTCAGGCTCCTCTAACACACCCCAAACTGACCACAGCAATCACCTCTATTGCTAAAAAGAACCATCCAGAAACCATGGTCTGGTCTTGAGACCTACTGGCATGATCTGCCTTGTGTTACCATGTCAAAAGCTCTCTTCCGTCCACCTAAAAGGAACGGCTACTAATACTGGATTGTCAGAGGGGAATAGGCCCTGGTACACAGTATTGTTCAAAGGCATTGTCCAGGAAAAGTGGGTTAAAACCCTGCCAGGAAGCTTTCTAACAAAAAGCATAGATAGCTGCATGTCAGTGTGCAAGCCCATGCCCTGATCCTATTTTAGTTTCTATGGTTGATACAGATAATTGGTCTTGTTAACTAAAAAAAGCTTAATAAACTTGACCAAGATTGACAAACTGAACATACGTACATGAGTTTCACTGACAATTTTCTTCTCTCGCTCCCAGTAGGCTGTGGAGGCACTCTTGACTGTTCAACAGGTGTCACCCACAGCTCCACTCCAGCGATGCAGAAGTAATTCTTGCCTGGGTAAATCTTTCTAACCTTACTTTACTACTCAAGCTCTATTGCAGACTCCTCCTTATAGTCAAGTCCTTGGCTTTAATCTTTAACCAGCCATTGGCCATGCCCTTCCACTGATGTTTGGACTTTTTTACCCTTTGGCTTCTCTGTTAAGAGACACTATTACAGTTCCTTACCCCTGATTTCAGTGTGACACCACTCCAGCTGAGACACTGCAACAATTCACAAGTCTCTTTTTCAGAAGAAAATATGAGATCTTTCATGCAGAAAAAAAACCATGCAAGGTAGTAACTTGAGCAAAAAGGAGTTAACAATTTACTCTTCAAAGCTTATAATTGATGCTAAGTGATAATACACTCCAAATTATAACCTTTCATGCAACGAAACAGAATGACTGTTACCTCTTGACAGACAGTACTTCTCCAGAAGGCATCAGTGTCTAATCCCACTATCAGGATTAAACTACAAACCTTTTATAAAAGCCATAGGATTATAAAAATTCATTGTCCCAGTGACTTCAGTGGGATGGCTTCAGTCCATAACTCTTCCAGGGTTTGGAAGCAAAGGCAGGGAAGAGCTGGAGTTAATATTTGGTATTTCATGTTGTGGTCTTCACCTTATATAAAATGAATTACTGACAGGTATACGCACTCAAATTTATCTGATATTTTTGTATACACAGAAATTCAGAATCAAAGTGCTGAGTTCAACAGCAACTGTTGCACTTCAGAAAAGAATAAATCATTACTGAATAAATGTATCTGCTAGCAAGAAAAACAGGAATAAATCCATGAGTATATGCCCCACACTGACATATGCAGACCTTAACTACCAAGAAATGCTCAAAACAACTTTGAATCTGGCAAGTCTGTTAGTATTACTTTTCTTTTGATATCTGAAGTTCTGATCAGACAACATAGCAAGAACATTTAGATTCTTTCTCCAGTTGGATTAATGTTGTGTGTAGCACTTTTTTCCTTTGGAAAAAGTGCCTGCTCCTGAGGCTGGCTACAGGCTTCACTACCTTGAGCCACTTGTGAGGCTGGAGTGACTGTGAATTTCAAAGAAATGAAATTCACACTGTGAACAAGCTACTATCCTGTCTCCTGTGATGAGAGGATCCTCAAGGGGTAATTTTAAACAGTTTCACTTTCAATCTGTGTAATTCTTGATGTGTAAAAGGGATCAGTCATACTGAGTCTGAATAGCTTGTGTTGACTTTGACCAGAGCAACTCCCTGAATCTTGGTTTCTCCACAATCTTACTGCAATGTTTTCCATATAAGTAGAACTCAGAGGATTTAAAATTAAAGAAAAGCAAATAAACGTGTTTATGAGAAGATACATTTAAGTATTTATAAGAACCATCTTATCTGATGGAAAAAGTACAGAAGATTAAATAGATGGCACCTTTCTGTTGAATCAGCAGCTGATGGACATCTCCATGGATTGTTATGGAGGCTATACTTTTTAATGAGATCTGTTGATATAAGCAAGTCACCTTCACTCAGGTCCCAAAAGTTTGTTCTGATGCTAAAAGATTTTTGGTCCTTTCTGCAAAAATCTATTCACTAAATTTTATATGAGGTAGGTAATAACATTTCCCCAGGCCTGTTTGAATAGATTCTTTGTTGTAGGCAAAAACATTCTTTTCACTTCCTATCTAAGTTTCGGTGCATAGTTGCAGAACATGTCTAAATTTCTGTTGCAACTCAGACTCTACTACATTTCAACTGGAAAAAAAAGGTAGTTGCATGCGTATCTGATAATTCTTGTAATCTTCAGAAGAAGGAAGAGGAAGGGAAGGGAACGAGCAGAGTGATATGTTACCCGCAGTCATTTACTTTAACATCATAATTTGCAAAATAAAACAAAATAACCCACTGGAAAGACAAATATTTTTGTCAACTACCAAATACTCCAGCAATTTTCCACAGTATAATCTAATGCGGCTGTATTTCCTTTCTCTTTTTTGAGCAAGACAAAAGAAACCATTTCAATCATCAAAGATTGTTGTGTACAAAAATCATGCCCTGATAAACCCAGACACCAAACATGTCTCTACGTTACTACCTTACAGTTAGAATTTTAGCCAATACTTTTGTTTTCATTTGTTCAAAGGGTATCTTATACTTTTTCACTGCACCTATTATACATTTCTTCACTCAGACACCTGCTGAACCAAACTTGTCTTGCCAGAATATTTTTAATTATGCAATCTGTATTCTGTCTATGGCAAGCACTTGGGTAGAATTTCTTATATACCTTTCAACATACCCAGCAGACAATTAAGAACTCGGTGTACAGAAATATTTGCCAGCTGAAATATTAGTGAGACAAGTTTAATCAAGTGATCTTGACTTAGCAAAGAAACACATTTTTTTCATGATCAGTTTATCGCCACCTTTAAATGCTATTTCTTAGAAATTTTTATTGACTCAGTCATTCACACAATCCTCAATACATGCCTGACTTGCATAATACTTCAGGCAATAGTTCCATTAATACTTGAACACTTTCTTTTCATGCGTAACATAATGAATGCCAAATTCGTCTCCAGCTTTTAAGAAAATTTGGTTTTGCAGGGAAAATCCTGACCCATTGAAGCCAGCAGAAGTTAACTGTTGACTTCAATGGGATTAACATTTCCCTGTATTTGTATACATGCATTCTCTCTCTTTAATGATGAGTATTCCAATTATATGTGCGCCGTACACAAGGATAACACATAGAATAAGTCTAATTAAGAGAAATGTCTTTGACTTTGTGTTTGCTGACTGATATTATAAATGCAGCTATTTAGCCAAGCATTGTGCAGAACCCTTGCCAATTCTGTAATGATAAAATGGTGAGATATTTGTGCAGCTTAAGGTGTCACCTGGCATTTACTTTTAAACTGACCAATGTGTGCAGGTTTCATCAGAGAAAGAAAAAACACTGTGAAACAAATTTTGCAAAGGATATGAACAGCAGTAATAAAATTCTTTAAAACCCCACCACTTTCAGAATGATGGCACCATTTTTTTGGGAAAGGATGCAGGGCGGCTAAACTCGTACACAAACAGGGAAACCCATTACTTTCTTTTGGAGGCTGCTGGATTGGCAGCCCTATTGCATTGGCATACTGCTGTGGATTGTAGCTGTTGTATGAAAGTTCACAAAATGCTTTTGATCCATTTTATCTTGCAACTTAGCAAAGAAATGTTGCAATAAGAAACACCAACAAAGATCTGAAAAACTTAAGCTCTGGATTACCATATTGTGTTCTCCTGCCATTCAATGTGCCAGACAAAGGCAGTGGTGTTCAAAGTAAAAAAAGAAAGAGAAAAAAGAAACTGGTCACAGAAAGTGCAGAGCACAGAGTAAATAATATTCCTACACATCCCTACTCTTTCATAGATTTGTTGTTAAAAGAGTTGCAGCAATTAGGCTTTTGTTAATTACCAGCTGTTGAAACAGATGTGTTGACTGTCCTTATTAGCCAACAGCTGGGACAGGAGAACAATTGATGCTCTCTAAAACCAACAGCCAGCTGCTTTGCAGTAATTATCTCCTATCGATAATACAGGTGATAAAGGCAGCAAAAAGGTTATGTGCTTCAATAACTAAGGTACTGTTATTGAATATCACTGGAATTTATGTTAATTTAGAAAACAGTAGAAAAGCAAGCTGTCTGCTTCCTATCTTCGTTGTGTCAAGGTCAAGTCATATGCAAATAATAGTGGAAATACAACCAGAAAAAACCCCCCACAACCTTTTTTTCTTTTTTCTTTTTTTTTTTTTTTTTTCATTAAGTTTTTTTACCTTCTTACTACATTTCAAATATCTTGCTGATCTTTAAGGAATGCTTTCTCTTTCAGGTAACTATGACTACATGTCTTTCATTGTTAACTCAGTTTCCCCATATGCGTTTCCTTGCATTCAACTTTACCATAAATGACTTTTCAGAATGTACAGATGGTTATTCCTAATTGCTTGAAATTTTGTTACACAATATATAATAAGATATCATAAACAAACGATTAAAGACAGGAACCATCCCTCTAGAAGGTTAGGTTCTAGTCGCAGGCATGCCATCGATTCTTAAGGAAATTCACTTCACTTCTTGGAATTCAGTTTCCCTGGTGCTAAAATGGGAGAACTGTTTATCTTGATCGATCACTTTGTGATTGATGACTTTAACATACTATTTAAATGCAAAGTAATGCTTGCATAATACATTACTGTAACAGGAAAAAAAAAAAAAAGGCATGCTTTTTTAGTATTGACATATGTCAGAGGTTATAAAATGAATAGCTGTTTGAAAAGCACGGGGCCAGACTTCCACGAATGGGAGCCACAAGTGTAACTGCTAATATCTAAATGGAATATACCAACATAGGTAGTCGGATGACTTATATTTACTTTTGCACCTGCTCTGATTTATGTTTTCTCATCCCCATGCCTATTAAAGTGCACTAGAAGTAAAGAAAGCAGAGATTTTAAACCGTTTTTATTAGCTGCTCAGTTCATCTCAAGCCAACAAAAGATATGTCTACAAGAATCTACAACCAGGTCTATTCGCTAATTAGTCTGCACTTAAAGACACTGCCTTACTGAAAACAAGGATTAAGGCTGGTTGAATACTCTCCCTTTCACAGACCTCCCTTATATCTCTGTTGGGTCATCATAAGCAGCTTGTTCTCTGAGCTTTAAGTAGGGAAGCTTGACAATCAATTCTGGGCTAATCAGTAGTCACTGGGGCAATTAACAGGAACTACCAACATTTTAAGGGACATGCAAAAAAATCAACTAGCCAAAGTTTCAACAACAGGGATGGGTAAGAATGTATCATAATCTCATTGCATCCTATGTTTTAAGAAAGATACACAGCAGGATTTATCATTTTATATTTCATAATAAAGCAAAAGAATATACTTCTCTGTTCCCACTTCAGACTCAAAAAAACCCCAAGCAAAACCAAAACACCACCATTATAGCAGGAAAAATGACATGGATCCTTGTATACACATCCTCATATCTATTAACAGGAATCCGCAGCACGCTATTAAAAAAACCCCAGAGAACTTGCACCTAGTTGTCAGTTTTCTGCTTTCAGAAGAGTGCTAAAAATGATAGGAAAAAAGAAGGAAAGCAACCACTTTTCATTTGCTTTTCATTCTTTCTTAATTTCTCCAGCTGCTCCTCTGTACCCTTGCAGTGTTTTCAGGCTGTCACACTGGGTTTTTCCCCAGAAGGTGAAACTTGGCTTTTTGCCTTTTGTTTTGTTACACCTCATATGCTGCCATGCAGGACATCAATCTCCTCTTTTTTCCCCTCTCCATCACATAGCTCTCCAGTTTCCTATGCCTTGGTGGAGCACAAATCTAGTTAGAGATGCAATAAGGAGTGCCCTTCCATTAGCTTCACTCTGAAGCACTGCTCTAAAAGCCACCTATTACTGCATGACTCCATCTTCAGTAGCTCCTTGAACCATGGCACATTTGTGGGATGCTGAACTAAGTGATGAAATGTGTAATTTACAGCAGTGTCTGAAGCATGAACTCTGTCCTGTCCCAGTCTGTGCAGCGCTCATGGAAACTGGCAGGGCTGCAGGATGCAGAACTGCAAGAGCAAGATCTGCAGGCCATTAGTGACATTCCCAGGGATATGGTCCTACACAAAGAGTGGAGTGTTGATATGCAGGACAAGATCAAGAAGGGACAATACCAGCTTTGCTTTTATGTAAGGTTCAGCAGATGTGGAAAGCTCCTTACCTCGATCCATTCATGTGGTCATATTCCCTTTTTACGTTGACCCGGACGGGCTGATTAATCCACTCCTGCTGGGGAGGCAGAGGGTTGATTTTGTGTGGCTGGCCATAGTCAGGGTTCCCTGAGGCTGTCATGTCTGCCTTGGGGAGGTGAGTGGCAGCGCCGTACGTGGAGTCAAAGAGGGACTGGTCGTCGCTCACCACCGACAGAGCCTCCTGAGGAGAAAGAAGAACAAGGGCTCAGAGCCATGACTAAACCAGTAACTCCACTCTTAGTCTCTCTTTGAGCTTGTGAGCACCTGCAAGGGCCCCACAGCTGCCCAGTGCTGTCTGAAATTGCCATCTGCCAGGATTGCACATTGAATCAGATCCTTTGGGGTCCATTAACCCCTATGCAAAACCAGTGGGCTGCTTTGCGAGCTGCTGTGCTGCTCTGGGTAGGGCAGGAGTTAACTTCTGCAAAGAAAGGTGGCTGCTTGGTGGTGTCCCATTCTCATTGCTTGCTGTAGGCAGCTTCTTAGTTACCTGCCCACCTGCCCGCACTTGCTGGTCCAAAACCAACCAGAGATATGTGCAGCATGGAACAGTTCTGGAGTGTCACTTGAAGGTCTATACATCTGCTTTCAAAGAGCTGTGTGTGGTGTTTATGTTTTGAGGTTACTAGTGCAGGAGAAGCAGCCAGTGCAGGTCAGAGTTATGGGTGTTAGTGGTGGGGCAAAGAATGCATTACTTGCCACTTTTTGTTTGTTTTGTGGGAAGCGTCGGACTGGTGAGTTACCAAACTGCGCATTTCTAGAAATGCTTAAAAACAGGAAATTGTTCCCCTTATTTGGTTGGTTTTTTCCCCTGCAGAAATTCCAAATGTTAACAAAAAGTTTTGACTATCAATTCCCTCATGTTGATGTGCTTGGGTTGTGTAAATGAAGCATGCCAGGCTCATAAAGGCTTTGGCACAGTCCTGCCTTATTCAAAGTGCATCTGACAAGGTCTGCATGTTCTTTATGGAGCTGAGTTAACCGCACATAACACAGCTGCCATTATGGCTGGCAAGGCAGAAACTGAACGAGGAACCTCCCAAACTAAAAGCACATACGACTTTAATGTGAGTAAATGGAGCAGACCTCCAAAACAAAGGAAGCAACAGACTCACCTCCTCTGCAGACTGAGCATTCAAAAGACTCCTAACACTGATGTGTGTGCAGTGGTGGTTACCTGTGAACATCCAGACCCTGTCTTTGCTTTGAAAGCTAGTGTGTTGCTAAACCCTCAGTGCTCAAAGCTCACAAGACACAGTCCAAATCACAAGCTTGTAGAAGCAACAAATGATTGCAATGTCTTTCATAACCAGGGAGGGAAACAGCTTAGAACAGTGCAGCTGCTGGAATCCTCCGATTACACGAGAATCTGAGTGCGAATCAGATATCATGATATCATCACACAAAATGTCAATAGCTGGAGTCTCTACAGGGTAAACACGAGAGTCCCTCTCAGCTTGAAATTAACCCACTTAGAAAGAGTCAGGTCAGTGCTCGGCCTTCAGAAGCATCAGCACTTTTCCAGCCCTGATCTCAGATCACGTAACCAAACCAAATAAGCCTCGAATGTAAGTGGCCTGACTAATGCTGAATTCGGAGGAGTCCTCTGACATCTGTGCATGTCCTGCTGAAGGTTGCTGTAAAACCTCTCACACTGATGAGCAGAGGTGGACACAGCCTTTACACAGCAAAAAAGGAGAGCTTTTACCCTACCACCTAATGCTGTGTGTTACAAGGAGCTCAGACCATGTTCACCCTCTTCAGCAGCTTCTTCTGCCATAATGAGAGAGAACAAAGCAATAGAAGGTGCTGGAAGAAGAATTTCCATGTGGTGTGAGCCTGTATGATCACAGCCTCATGTCAGAAACTTCTTAAAGAGGCTGAGACTATCTCCAGGCTACAGATTTGGCCTGTGTAGAAAGGAACAAGAGGACAAGATCTTCTGGTGACAGCTCTGCCTTTCTGTAAGAGGTAAGCTTTGCTGCTTCTCTGACTGAAGTCAGGATGTCAGCAGGGGTTCCTAAATGACACATCTTCGGTAAGTCTCGCTTCCTCTCAGTACAAAAAAGGTGGGGTTCCCCACACTATGGCAGGAGGTGGAAGGTGAACCCCAAATACCCACTGTGCTGGACTGAGTTGCAACTCTAGACCCAGTCTCAGCTATGCATCTTTCTGGTCAGAGGCAAGGAAACCATGCCACTGCAAATTCATGAGATAAAGTATTTATATGTTTGTGTTTGGAGATTTCCAGTCTAAAAATATACACAAAGATGGATTTTTTAGGGAAGCAACACCTGGGAAAACGCTTTTTCTGCCTAAAGCTATATCCCTCCCCCAAAACCAAAACAACCCACCCCAAGGAACAGCCCTGGTCTAGGATCAACAATTAGGTCTGCATCCAAGTACAACTATGTTTAAATACACAAGTGAGTACATACTTTTCTCTCATATACAGCACATCTGATGGAGAAGTCTGCCTCCTCAGATAAGGATCTTCCTTGAAAGCCAGAGCTGCAATGCCCTGCCTATAGCAGCAACTGGTGCTAATGGGCATCATGGTAATCTCCCTGCCAGGCAGGGAGCATTTTGCTTCTTGAGTGCAGACAGACTGCAACCTGTGCCATCTTTAAGACCCTGTGGCACACAGGAGAAGCAATTCAAATGTGATGGCTGCCATCAGAGCACGCTCAAGTAGTTACTGAACCAGGAATGGCTTGAACTAAACTCCTGAGTGAGTTACAGCCACAAAAGCTACAGACTGAAGGCTCTGGGGGAGCTGAAGGCACACAGAGCAGATCAGGCTGAGATAGTGGCTTGTAACACCTGCTTACAGCGGGGTCCTGCATGCAAATAGCAAGCAAGTACTGCTGATTGCATGCAAGGGAAGTTGGGTAGCACAATGCCAGTCCCTGCTGCAATCAGCTTCTCTCTGGTGTGTACACGTAGGGCTCAAGAGGGAAACAAAGGGGTGGCAAGCATCACGTAGCCTTTAGCTGGCACAGTTGGAGTATGGGGACCACTCAGATAAGGTCCCGACAATGAGGACTGCCTCTCTGGAGGAGGACATGGCTTGCCTGGCCCTGCAGACCCAGACAGGGACTGTGTACAGCCTTCCTTGCACTCACTATCTGCTTGGCTAGCATCCGCTTTGAGGGACTAGTCTGCTCAGGAAGTGGCTGTCTTTAGCTCTGGCTGAGGAAGAGATCAACAGTTAAACTGAATACCAGAGGGCAAATGTCTGTTCCCTGGAATCTATCCCCTGGAAGCAAGAGCTGTGTAGTCTTTGGTGAAGGGCAACTGGGAAAACACATGGAGGTGTTAAAGGTGCTAACATAACCTAACCAGACAGGCCACAGCTTGCCAGAGTTCCCCCCGTGCTGTTGCCTCCTGGGCTGTGTCCTTGAGCTGGCCAGACTGAGTCTGAGACAGGGGTCTTGTGTGTATTATTCTGGCATATACGTTACATTATATTGCCTCTGGGAATAGGCTAGCTTCAGTTTTTCCAGTTTTTAATCACATTCCTGGCATAAATGTGGCAAGTCCCGTCTATGGCAGCTTGTGGCGCGGCAATAGGCAAGTTCAAGGCGCTGCGAAGCACAGCCCCAGGCTCTGCAGGGCAGCCACTGCTGAACTACCACAAATGAAAGGCTCCCATTGCTGTGACACAGAAACAGCTCTCAAAGAGCTGGCACACACTTCTGGATCCCTTGACCATGCAATGCAGCCATTATTAATAACAGTTTATAGCTGTAAAAGGTTGAATTTGCAGTTTTAACGTCTTTTACAGGAGCCATCTAGACCCAGGTGCCAGGTAAGGTACACTTTGATTGTGTCCCTGGGTGCAGCAAGAAGGCCAGTCTGTCCTGTTAGTCACATGGTGGGGAGGACTGACCGCCCACTGAAGCTTCAAGCAAGTTATCCTGGTTCCTTACTGTGGGATGGAGATGGCATGCAAGCTTTAGCATGTTAATGAATTGAGTAGAACATTCAAGCCTATATATGAACAGAATGGATCTGAGAAACAACCTCTAGCTAAAAACCAGGGAGAAGTATGCAATGCAAACCTGTGAAACATGGTTTACCTGGATGTCCTTCCCATTCACAGTCCCTAACACAGTCTTTGTGTCACTGATGACTGTGCTAATAATAGACCTAGCCCCAGGATATCCTAATGTCCTCACTAACCTCTAGAGGTTTGCCTTGAACAAAGCCCCTAAAAGTTCAAGCTTTTAACCTTATCCAAAGTTCCCTGGCAAGGAAAGCTCCCTAGAAGCCACCTGCATTGAGCAGTAGGAGAAGAGTCATGGAAACGAGAGCTGGTGAGGTGAGAGTCAGTGCTTTCATTCCAGGTATAACCCAGCATCTACAGCAATGGCTTTTCCCAGGTGCATGCAATGCCTTTTCACTGAATATCGACTTTGAGCTCTTTACATTCACTTCTCTGGCCATAACCACATTTAAAAGGCATCAATAAAGATCAAAGGTTCATCCTTTTCCACGAAGTTTGACTTAGAAGAAAATGCTGAACACCTGAACCCTCATTTCACACATAGAAAGATAACTCCCACCTCCAGAGGGTGACTTTTTCCTTTCTTAGTTCTGTGACAAATTCACCCCTGAAATAGTTTTGTAAAGGCCATGTTACTGACACAGAGCCACCAGCAGAAGAGCCCAGGAGTACAATGGGAAACACCAAAATCAGAGGTGCCAGCAGCAACCAGCCTTGCACATAGCTTGAGGTTAGCACAGAGGATCTATTCCTTGAATAGAAATGACTTTGCCACTGCAGTTTTACAAGTCAGCACTTCTGCTGCCAAAATCTCATAGAGGCAGAAAAGAGATAACATCAGATTTACAAGAAAATGAGTCAAATATAAAATGTAGAAAGGAGCGGAGTCTGTATTGATCTCGGAGCAACAAATTTGAAGGGATTGGGCACTGAACTAGGAGGCAGGAAGGCAGAGTGTTATTCCCAGCCCTGTCCTTGATCTTTGGCATAACCTTTAGCGATGCATTCTCTCATCTGTGCCTTTGTTTTCATCGAATCACAGCCTGGTTTGGATTGAAGAGACTTTACACCTTCCACTAGAGTAGGTTGCTCCAAGCCCTGTCCAGCCTGGCCTTGAACACTGCCAGGGATGGGGCGTTCTCAACTTTTCTCCCTTCAGTCCTCTGTTGTCCTGCTCCTCGCATGCACTGTGGGGCACAGAGCCTCGTCCAGTGCTGTTACTGGAACACAAACAGGAATCATTTGGATAATTCAAAGCAAGGCTTGATGCAATCCCACACTCTAATCTATCCAGTCTTTACAATGCACCTAACCAGACCAAAAAGAAATCTGCAGCTTTTTCAGCACACTTTTCTTGAGGTTTGCTCATGCTGCTCCACCTTCCTTGCAGGATATTGTGTGATTGGTACAGGGACTCCACATAACTCCCCCTGGAAAATTAAAATCATAGGCATTTTATTGCCAACAACCACAATCCAATCTCATGCCCTTCACAATCAATTTAAGGCCTGTTTCTCCAGTGGAGGTTTTGCGGGCTGCAGCTAGCACCAGAGATCCATCATAACCCCATAGTGAAAACAGCAGGCTGAGAGGCATCGCTGCCAAACTGCACCACTCTGTACCTCTTCTGTCAGCTCTGCAGCATTGCACAATGACCAACCACAGTTCTGTTGACAGCATTTTCCAGCTGAGCCGATGGTATTCAGGTTGTGGCAACCCAAATGCTGGTAATCCTGCTGCAGAGTAGTCCCTGCCCTGAGGAGGAAGAGGGATGGGGGAGATAGAGTCTTGCTTTCCCTGCTGCAGCAATAGTAATGATTAAGAGGGCAGCGTACTTTTAAGACTGTGTCAAAGGTTCTGCAGATTTGAGGCTTTCTTTGTGTATAAAGGAGGGGTTTCATTTAACCTTTGTGATGACATCCTACACTGCAGTAATTTTGCTCTTAACTCTGTGCTGGGGACTTGCTCACAGCCACAAAGCAGATCAACTAAATGCACAAACTGCAACACCAGCTTTGCTCAGGTGCCTTTCTTTCACTTTCCACCCAAACTACTGCCCCAAAGCAAAACGTGGCCATCTCAGAACACAGCATCATGTCTTCACAATTCAGACAAATGGGAAACCACAACTTAGCAGCTCATGCTAAGGGGAAACAAAGCAGCAATAAGATAGGCCTAAAGAGTAAAACCACACTCAAATTAGACAGCTAAAAAAGGTTTTTGCAAAATTTCTCATAAGGAAATACATCTTTTTTAATGTTTGCATTCCCCATTTCCATGACATTTCATGTCAAATGGATAAAAGAAAGCTGCTAAAATGAATGTCGCGTTATTTTGTTCTCAGGATCCCCCAAACCTGATTCAAAAAGGGAAAACTATTAAATCATGCTCCGCTACTTCACGTTTCAGAAAAGCACTTGACTTCAAGCACACATTTCTAGGATCTGGACCAATGAATTTTTTTCTCAGTCTAGATTTGACATAAATCAGCTCAGAGCCTATTTTGGTTTGTTTCCAACAGGCTCAGTACCAAATGGGAATAACCAGGTCACAGTACTCCTCCCCAGCAAGCTACTGCCTTAGGGGTGATCATAAGGAGGCTTAGGGGTGACAGCCTCATGCAAAGTCTCCAGGAGATGCCCCTGTGCAGTCTTAGCACAGGACCAGGAGAGGAAGTGAAAAAAACAAACCCAACAAGAAGAACCTGCCCAAATTACTGCTGTGGCTTTTTGACCTCTTAATATGGTGAAACCTGAGGCTGGAGAGACTTTATGTGTGTGATAGATGATCACAGCTCCATCATGCAAGTTCCTAAATCCTGTAGGTGTGCTGCAGCTCTCCTTTAGAGAGAACGGCTGCTGTGCTTTGGAGCATGCAACATCCCTGACAGTCCCCAGATGGTTTACCCACATCCCTGCACCTATAGAGAGGGGTTTTCCTAAGCACTCTGAACTTCTCTGGTGCTTCATGCCCTGCTGGTACTGATACACGCTGGGAGCAACGCATGAGGTGTGTGCCCATCAGCAGGGGAGGGACAAATCACAGCTTCTGGCTTCTGTTCCCAGAAGTTTTGGGTGAATTTCTCCCTAGTTCTGCCACCCAAGACATGTGAGAAGAATTAGGATGAGTACTGAACCTTGCAGGTAAACCTTCAGCCTGTTCAAAGTGCTGTAAAGCTTTGCCATTGGTATGACTCCAGACAGGTTTCTTGGTTTCGGCAGCTAATTTCACTACAAAAGGATTCACCTCCATGAATTAATCAACAGAACTCTGCTGAGGCGGGAGGTCCCTGTGAGCTTTCAAAATCCTTTCCAAGCTGTATCATGCTTCCAGAAAACCTATGAGCCTTTGCCATGTATTAACACTCTCCTCAGCCAGTTTACTCTGCTTATACCATAGAATCATAGAAAGCCAGAGACTGCCAGGGATGGGGCAGCCACAGCTTCTCCAGGTGTTCCAGTGTCTCACTGCCCTCACAGGGAAGAACTTCTGCCTAATGTCCAATCTACATCTCCCCTCTTTCAGCTTAAATCCATTCCCCTATGTTCTATATCACCACTGATCTCTGCCCACAGGTTTCCTGCTCCAGAGCTGCCCATGCTCCCTAGGAATAACTTGCCGCTACATGTGTGATTGCTTCCCGTAGCTGGGCTGTCAAATCCACCTGGATCTACTTCACCTTCCTTTTAATTCTTTGCTTTCCTCACCCTTGTACAATAACGGACTTGCTCTGAGCAGCTGCGTTTGTAAACAGAGACACATGGATGTAACTATGTAACTGTGAACATACACACTCCAGTAAATATTATTGTAGCGTTTTTATGGTCTTTGCTGCTGAAGACACATGGAGGGAAACGGCAAGATGGTTTCAGAGCCTGGCTCCCTGACAAACCTAAGCTATCCTGAAGAATAAATGCAGCCTACTGCTAGGCAGAAACCCTGTGCTGACCTCAGCTTTGTCCTGGAGCACCCACTCTCCTGATGTAGCTCCAGAGGCTGCTTTTCAGTGGCAGATATCAGGAGTTTGCAGGCTGACCAAGCACTTTGTTTCAGGAGACTTGAGCTCCCTTTAAGCTGCATTTGCCTATTGAGATAGTGCCACCGTTTCTCTCAAAGAGCTTTTTGGAGGTACTTTTACTCGTACCAGAAGCTGATTCTATAAAACGATCCTGCTGGGTTTGTTTTCTGCATGCAAAAAGCAATCAAATCTTTTCACTATAGATAATTCACCCTGGGAAGGAAGACAGTAAAATGAGAAACCCAAACATACTGGGGAGGGTACGCCACATCCATGTGCCTCCTCTTACACAGGCTGCCCTGGAAAAGGACATAAAGCAGAGTCTTAACAGTATAAAGGAATAGGTGCAAGCACAAAATCCTGTCTTTTCAGTCTGGGTTCCTACTGGCAAAGCACTGTAAAAAGAGTATTCTCCCAGGAATTCCAGACCTGGAAGGTGGCAGCTTAGAGAGGCACAAATATTCCAGGTTCCTCCGAGCTCTGACTCACAGCTGCAGCAATGCCCATTTCTAACCCAGTTTTGCCCATTTCTAACATGCTTCAAGCTATTTTTGCCAATTTATAAACCTGCTTTGCC
>JAVHNF010060247.1:0-12279 GCA_034783455.1 Micropsitta finschii | reverse complement strand
GAAGAGTTTTACTAACTCTACGCTGTAGTTAACAGTTCTGTCTTCTGGTATCCTTTGCATACTCTAGTATCCACTACAGTTACTGGTGCTGAGACAGGTGCTGCTGGACACAGGGAGGGAAAAGGGTGTGGATTTTGGCCAATTACAATACACTTAGTACTGCCCATCTACAGCTGAGATGCTGTAGTGTAGTGGGTCCTCTAACATGAACAGCACACAAGTCTCTAGCCAAAACAGGGTTGAAGGAATCCACTCCCACACCCTGTGTTTAGTGTGTATTCTGATCTTTGTATCATGCACAAGTTAAAAATTAAGTTCTGTGTAAGACAATGTCTTGGGGATAATAAAAAAGTTACCTTAAAGCAAAAAGTTCTCCAATTTTCTGCATTACATCTGCATGAGACAGTTTGACTTTCCGTCGTGACTTCAGTATCTGCAAAGTAACAAGTTTTTCACTGCTTGATCAAGTAGCATGTACTAGTAGTTAACTGGTCTGGTGTTTTACAGCCTGAAGTATGTATATGAGTTAGAATCTGAATGTATATTGTACTTATTAACATCTAAGTTTTGTTTGCTTTGTACTTTGCTTACCTAGCTGTGTAAGCATATCACCATGCAACTGTTCGTCCATGTTCTCCAATAAATCACTGAGTGTGTCATCAGTATCTATAACAAAATCCTGAAGCATTTTTTATGATTTCCTGAACAAGAGATAATTTGTTTTTTCCTTCTACTACTCTTATTTTTAAGTAATGACAGCATTCTTTCACCTTTAGCCTTTTAATAGACTTTTTCCTTACAACAAACAATGTATTACCATTTATTTCCTTCAAATAATAAAAAACGATGTTGTTTTCTCTGTTGAACCCTACAAATCTTATTTCAACATGCTTTGTACTTCAGTTGTTCTCATGAAAAGCTGTGATTTAAGTAAGTCACTCAAACTCTCTATTATATTCCAGTTAAAGCATGTTATTTTTGGCCCAAATTGCCACACATGGTGTTTGGCCAGGTTTTTGAATGCCACTTGTCCTGTTACACATACACATTCAACAGTGGCACAACATGGGAAACATTATTCCAATGCAGAACACCACTCCCAGCCCTCCGAAGACTGACGGTTTCTTGTCCCACCACTTTGGAGGTGTTCTGAGCTTCTCCACGTTGATGGCTTTACCATCAAACATGTTCAGCATTCAGTTGCTTTTTCCATATCCTCAACTGCATCTGGATTGATCTTTTAAAAAGTATAGGAGAAAAAGAGGGGAGGGGTACAAACAAGACCTCACCTCAGGAATTGACTGGATGGATTCCACAAAGTTATCCAATAATGATTCCCAAATAGCCAGCTTTACTGCAACAAAGAGGTGACAAATAAGAACACTATGAGTGGTATATATGCTTCAAGTAATCATAACCTTAAATCTGCCAATGTGCTGCTTCCAGGCAGTGTTTATATTTATCAATGCATTTGCAACAAGTTACCATTAGCATTATATGATCAATGTTCATAAGCCTACGGACAAGTCTGGGCTGGGCACTGACATAGCTCTGCACACGGAACCACCCTGAGGGCAAGTCTGTTCTCCAAACCATCAGTTCAGATTCCTCCAGCTCAAAAGTTGTGTGTTTAAGTACTCCACTGTACATAGGAAGTCTCTGCAAACTACATCCAAAGGAGGTTTGAGATAATGAGTCACACCAGAGCCCAGCTGACTTGATGTGCCACTCCAGAGTCTGCAAGTTTCCGATCTGCAGAAATGCAAAATCACTGCTTTCTAGTGTCCTGCAGAACTCTCATGCTCCATGTGTCCAGTACTTGCTACAGCATGCTCAAACCACAGTTAGCTCATACAGACACACTTCCTGTACTTGTTGAAGCTAAATTCCAACTTAAGCAATCTCCCATTTTGGTTTTAGGTGAATGTACTGTTCAGTGAAGATGCAACTTCTCTTCCGTGGAAGCTGTTCAGCACAGGCAATGGCAACACAAATTCTACCTCAAGTCCCAGCTCAAGCCTGGAAAGATGTTTCTACAGGAACATGATATAACTTAGGCCTTTGTTCTTTAGTCTGCAGATCTTCCGACAAGAATGAAGTGGAAACAGATACAAAATTAACCCTACTGACTCAGCAGAAATTAGGGAAGATTTAATTATCAAAATGAACTTTTTCATGGTAGTAATCAATGGTGTCATCTAGTCAGGACACTAACAGTAAATCCAATGCCAAACATTTTTCACACTTATCTTCTGAATACAGAGGCCTAATCCAAGTCAGTGACTTAAATGACATCTAATTTAGCCCCTGAAAAAAGCCAACAGGCATTTCAGTTATCACTGGTTATTTGACAGAGGTTGATTCCTGCTGCGTCATAAATCTGACCTGGATGCATCCTTCATTTTATTGAACATTATTGAACTGTTTTCCTTTATGATGTGCATGTCTCTCATATAAATTGGTACCAATTACCTCCTGGGAATAAATTGCTTGCTCCATTATATGCAGCACTACTGTTCCACGCAGTGCTTTATGAATAGGAAAACTATAGCGAACAAAAGGCTTTTTTTCTCAATAGCACTTCCTTCGACAGTCAAGAACTATGTAGTTATGCTGTACTCCTTGATCAAATAGTGTATTGCTCAAAAAAACACACATTCTCTTTCTTGATATCTCTTCTGTTTAAAGGTGCACTTCCCCAAGTACTACAGGAATCCTGTAACTGACCCTAAAAGTAGAGGTAGACAGACCAGGGTTCCTTTAAAGGTCTTTTTGAGGACAGGCTTCCTGCTGTCAACTTCTACTCTGACATCCTACCTCATCTGAGGTCTGAAGCAGCAGAGAGGTGTACTTCCTCAAGCAGCAGGCCCACTGCTGAGCCTGACTCCTTCCCAGTGCCTCTTGCCATGGCCAGTAAGCCTGGAAAACATTATCTGTGACTCTGATCCACAGCTCTGATAGTGGTACACCTCCCAGCTGGGAATCACTGCTCTACATGACTTCCTTAGCTGGCATCTATCTTTCTCTGCTAGAGGAAATTATGTCAGAATGAATAACCAAAGTTTACTGACAGCTTTCTAATACGGGACTCTGCACTTGTTGCTATCCTGGAATTAGCTGTCAAGGGTGGGGAACAGGACACTCAGTAGAATGTGTCTCTTTTGCAACATATGTTTCTTAATGTGTTTTGTTCAACTTGAAGACAATTAACACTGAATGAATGCATTCCAATTTACAGAAAACAAGGTAAAGCTTTGAAAAAAAGGCTTTGAAAATGAATTCTCCCACTGAAGCACAATCAACCTTTACAGTTTGCCTAAACCAGACACTGTATAAATCCCACTTACGACAACATTTGACAAAATCCACAGCATAGGCTGATACAACAGCATTAACTTACCAGAAAGACAAAGGGCATTTGAAAAGGCGAATTTCTGCAGAACAACTTCATCACTATCCAGCTCAGAATTTAACAAGATCTCTCCTTTATGAAGCTTTGACTGTCCTCTGTTAAAACAGGATTGAAGCACCTTTACTGACTAAGCCACCAGCAAAGGAGCATTTTAAGAACAGTCAATGCAAGAAAGCTTGGTTGTTTATTTATATAAAGCATGCCACTTCTATATGTATATCATCTCCATCCTTGCGTTTTACTCATGTTCAACCTGACAGTAACAGAAACAAATTACTGAAAATTTGTTCCTCTACGACTAATATTACGACCAAATTTTCTAAGTTTAAATGTAACTGCAGCAAGATTACAATATTACTACATACACACAATCAGAGTAAGCAGGATGCTGGCCTCTCCTGTTCTCCATCTCCTGTATTATCGCTGTGCTTGTTTTCCTTTTCTTCCGTCACTTTTACCAACCTCCCTCCCTCCCTCCCTCCCTGGTACCATGTTACTTTCCCTGAAGCCTCTATTGTACAGTGGGGTCAGGAGCAACAAAGAGTGTAGGAGTCATTTGATTTATCATGTCAATCTCACTATGAAACTTGCAAAACCACAAGGGGATATGTCAGGAATCACAAATTACACATTTGGGTAGCACCTGCAGTTTTTGAATGACCAGGAAAAAGCAAACCAAACCAAACAAAAACTTGTCCTGTTACCAAGTTACCTTAAATAAGCTCAACCTCATTAGCTCGGCTCCTAGGGTTACAGTGCCCTGTCTAGGAGTTGTTTTCTGGTGCTGTTTAAAAGTTACAGATGATTTATATAATAATTTACATTAAGAAATATTTATGCAGAGATTATTTTCTCCCCAAGATGAAAAAACACTATTTAACAAGGCAAGACAACTTGCCAGGTTATCGTTCCACGGTATTCAAGTTACAGCTTTTCTAGGAAGTTACGTATGTGCGTAATTACATTTTTGTATAGGAACCTACAGGGCACTAAGGAAACTTATGTAGGGAATCCCCCTTAAAAATCAGACTTGTCTCAACAATGTGTATCTGTTTTTTAATGTGAGGTACACAGTTTCTGTTTGGGATTGCTAAAGAACATACTGCGATTTTAGCAGTACAGAAAAAAATGTCAATTTAGATTTACTGTTTTCTCCTTTCCTTATTTCACTAATTAGAAAAAAGAGTCAGGACAAGTATATTTTTACCAGCTGCTTCCATCTGATTTTGTTTCAGATATCAGCTTCTATATAGACTGCCTGAAGATTACTCACTCTCCTATTCTATAGTTGATCTCTTCATTCTCCCAGTGGACCAGTGCAACTTCATACGGCTGAATTTCATGCTGTTCTAGCACTTGCATGACACTCTTCATCTAAGCAAAAGACAATTGCACATACAGAGGAACAGTCACCATACTATCACTCTACAAACATCTCGCATATAATAGGTTCATGAATACAACTTACATGCTGAAGTTATTTAAATAATAATGAATAGTTTTGCTAAGTAACAAAGTGATTATTTACATCATTCACCTCTGAAGCTATCAGTAACCACACGGAAGAATTTGTGGCTATGAACAACTGCAAGGAATCTGTGAAGATTAAAATGTCATTTAATGTCCACATATATAAAATGGGATAAGGATTAACCACAGCAGCAGTAAAGACAATGTGTGCATTGTAACAATAAGCTGTACAAGATTCTGGCATGTGTCTGAGTGTGGGAATGAATCTTTAGGATAAGTACTTCAGGTGTCTGTTTCTGTCAAAATTACTAGTTTGCTGCTAAAGTCAACAGTTTGTTTCAACTACCAGAGGTTCCTGAAACAACAGAAATACTACAGACATCCTTTACCCCTACAGAAATCTGTAAGAATTGTTTCAGCTGCCCACATTTTACCCTGTAAACAGTTAAATACACAGCTTTACTTGCGTAAATAATCTGTCATTTTATTCTCAAGCACACTAAAACCTGATGCAGGAAGAAAGAGCCCTTTTCTCTCACAAAGCTTTCTTCTCCAAAATCTGACTTAGGAACCTTCATCCTTGTTCCTTTTATGAGCTACAAGGCTCCCCTCATAAAAATCATTCTGCAATTAGAACAAATTCTGAACAAGAAGAAGTACTCACCTTACAAGGCATTTAGCTACACAACAGCCAACAAAAAACAACACAACCTCCAAACAAAACCACCACAAACTTTTGATACCTAAATAATTTAAAAGGCGTGAATCTTCTACTAAACCATACTTAAACCACTCTCTTCAAAATAATAGATAACAGTTAATCTGTTAGTCCAGAACTGTATGCTACTAAACCGTTCATGAAACCTGGTCTTCAGGCTAACTACTCTAAAATAGATCTTTTGGATCACCTGCAAGAGGGATTTTCTTTTTTTCTTAATCTGTGTAAGACATAACATTTTTCACTAAAAAACTCCAACCCTACAGCTCTAACTGCTCGTTCCATAATCCTGAATTTAGCATTAGCATGACCAGTATTGCCATCTATTTCAAATCTTGTGGTAAAAAAAGGTATGAAAATTATTGTCATTTTTTTAAGCAAGAAGTGTGTGCTGTTTGGCTGGTCAGCTCAGCCAATCAGCTATGCTGTGTCCAGGGACAGTTCACCAGTGCAAACCCCACTGAAACAATGCCAGAGTTAACAGCCAATCCATAATGCAGCTTGCCAGGCTCCACAAGCGTGTTCATTTGGATCCAGCTTTGTGAAGTCATTACTAATACAGTAATAATTATGCTACTAATAGGCTTCAGAACTACAACCAGCTCAGGCTTCCCAGGGCCAGTACACAGCAAGATTTAACAAAGCTTTTCAGACCATAACTAACTCTCTGAAATTCATACGTCTTGTAACATGCACACTTCCGAAGTTCTTCCATTGCTCTGGATAATGAGAAATTGTATTTCAGTGGCAGCTTTCTTTTAGCTAGATGGAGTAATACAAAGGCTTCCACCAAGTGATGTGAGGCCCAGCCTTATTTTATAGAAGGGACTAGCTATGACACAGTAGATATAATGAGAAGTTCAGGACTCACTAAATGCAAACTCTTGCTATTACAGACAAACACACAATTTCCTGTTAAAAAAGCCCACATGAAACTGCACCTCAAAGCTAGTCTTGCTTTTGCCCTTGCTATTTTTTTGTGGGGAAGCTGTTGCACAGCCTCCCTACTCAGGTACATGAAAACAGTGTTTTACATTTTAAATTTCTATTCGTGATCAGTCTGTACTTACTACTCCTTCTGTTCAGTGTCTGTTTCAAAATTTTTCTTCTCTTAATAGCAATTCTGGAGTATCTTTTAAAAAGCAGTTTTGTCCATTCACACTGATTCTCTATGCCCTGTTTTACTGAATTACTTTCGGTTTCTGTTCTGCAGACCAGACCAGTTTGGTTTGATGATGGTGGGGTTTTTTTGTTTGTTTCAGTTCATTAAAACACACAGATTAAAATACCTGCTCTATCTGAGCAAGCTGTTTGGAAGTTCAAGTTTTGACTAGGATTTCATAAGCAGAGAGAGGCAGTTCTTTTATAAATAAAGATAGCAAAGGACCAACTAAAGTTACTAGCACTGAGAAGAAAAATGTGGTATCAAATTTTCAAAGGTAGTTAAGCACATACAGCAAACAGATTTTAGAGTACTCTGTGGGCAGAGGTGCCCAAGTTACAAAAACAACAGGAGTTAAGTCAGCTAGTCTTCAGTAATACCTGTAAATCAGTAGCATAGTTACAACCTTAGCATCCTAAGTCTGCTACAGGTAAGGTTTGAAGGGAGAACTAGTATTTTTGGTAGGCCAGTTGATACACTGAAACCCCCAGACCAGACAGGCAACCAGGAACATTTCAGGTCTGAAACAGAAAAAAGTGAACTTGAATCCAGAAACTGTTTGCATCTGGAAACATCTGCTCTGCATTTTCATTTATCTTAATGAAAATCCTCCTGTGAACTTCTGTACATCTCAGTATCTGTTTAATACACCATTTAATTTCACATACTCTGTATCTAGAAACATTTTACTTAAAAACAGTAATAAAAATCAATATATTAAAAAAAAGCAACTGACTATAAATATACTCATAGATATGCCTGTGGCATACCCCCCTTGCTCAGCAAACAGTGCCAGATTATCATAAGGGGTATGTCATTTCAGTATCAACATATTTTAACAACTACATCAACCAATACAAATCCTCCTTCAGGAAAATTGCTAACTGGTAGAAACAATATTAAGAAGTTCCTTATGAATTCTGACTCTTTCAAAGTTATCCAAACGTAAGTTTTGAATACTTTTGAGTTAAATCAAACAAAATATAATGATCTTTTTCTTCTAAGACATTTTCTGTTACATTACTGTGTCTCAAACAACCATTCACACGTTGATGTTTCTCATCAACTTCTTTGAGGTATACAGCTGCAAGAATTTTCTTTTTGTCAGTCTCACCAGATTAAAGTTTCAGATTTTTTGCCTTGAGTAGAAAATGTTACTCACTTCCTATGTTACATGTGTATTTGCTCATTTCGTGCATAAAGTCAAGTTTCAAAGGTGATGTATCAGCAACAGGCAAGGTGAGGGCAGCAGCAGGCAAGTACCTGCACTCAACAGAAGGAGAATCTGTCCTTCATGGAGAGATCTGAGCTCCCAAACAAGCCCAACCTTGCTGACCTTGGTGGGACTGACGAAACATCTGCTTATGGTGTTTTAACAATCAGTTTTGCTTTACTTACACTTTTCTCTTCCACATTCCAAAACACAACAGCCCCTTCCCTGTGAATTCAAGGAAAAACTGAGCTGTAATTATGCTGTTTTAAATGTATTTCAGTGTAACACTCATGGTATACAGTGGCAATTTTTGACACCGTGAATCAAGAAACGTAATACTACCTCCACAAAAACTACCTAATAGTTGCTTTTGAATCACACTTTAACAAAGCCCAGGAGGAGGGTAAGTGATCTTCCAACCAGTTAGATAATTCTGATTTTTTTTTTTTTTTTTTAGTCATTCTGATTGGACAGTTATTCCTTGAGTTTCATGAGGTACTATTATGCAATGATCTATCAAGCTACACTACTTCTTTCGCATCACTGCTATTAATAAAACTTTTAATAAAAGTTTTGGGTGTGATTTATAGCTTACCTGAAGAAAAAAATCATGCCAGGATCATCATCTTTTGCAGATTTCTCAGTACCCATCACCAAAACGTTTGCAGCATCTAGTTTGAAATAAATGGAAAAAAAAATGAAGACTTGGTCAAACTTCTAAAGATGATAGCAATAAGCATGTAATTCCAGTTTAACAGTTACATGCCAACACATCAGTCAGTCCCAAATTTTATTTTTCTGATGGAAATGCTTACTACAGAATTAAACTACACTGCTGCTCTGAAACGCCATGCTCCAAAAAATCTCAGCTGCTATGCTTAAGTTTACTGGAATCTTTAGTCAATGAAATGCAACCGTTCTGAAGAACAAGACTTAAGGGAAAACTGATGCAGGGCATAGTAAATAACCAGTAACAGAATACAGAAGCAGAAATGCAACTATCGAAGTTGCCCACAGCTGCAGAGAAATTACCATTCAAATCTGCTTACCCGGAAGATCTTTCTTTTTTCTACACAGTAAGGGACTAATCTGCACTCAAATTGTGCTGACTTTGCTTTGACAGTCAGAAACTTGAAAGAACATACCCCGAGGCCACGAGAGGGTACACCTGCATCTTCCTTCAGTTCAGAAGCATGCTTTTGAAACAAACCTTCCAGCCACCCTCATTTACAGCACTTCTGACATGCACTGCAGAACAGTGACAGAGTACAAAACTGGATTTTTTTTTGTTGCATTAAACTGAAAAAGAAGCTCCAAAAAATGCACCTGCGGTACTCCAACTGCCAACAGGCATTTGTTACAAAGTACTAGACTTTAGCTAGTGTAAAGTAGAATGCCTCAAAACTTACGAACTCTGGATGCTAGGTTCTCAAAACAGGGTCTTCTTTTTTTCCCCCTATATCTCTGCTCCACTTGCTTACATAGATAACATTTTAGAAATCCTGATGTTGTTTTGACAGAAAAGGTTACTTTTCAGCATGACTGTCCTTGTTGCAGAACTACTGGGAGCAAGACCAGCAAAACCCCCTACCTCTATTATAAAGTGAGACTCTGCAAAGAGAAATTTGCAGGGCCTAACACCTAAGCCTTAGTAAGTTCAACTCCTCTGCAGAAAGATCACAAGTCGAGCAACAAGGCATTAAGTTCAACCTGTATACAAATTCCACATTCTGACTTACTGCCATAGAGGCCAGGTAGACTAAGACAGCAGAGAGAGATGACTACATATCAGATATACTTCTTCTAATACCTGAGATCACACAATTGGTCTGTAGGAACTCTGTAACTTTCCTTTCACTTGCTATTCCAGTTCAGAAACACGTGATTTGATGAATCACTAGAGCAAGTTTTGGCTGTGAAGTTTGAGTTCACCATGGAAGAAACATTTCTCTGCATTTTCTTATTTGACTTTTCAGATAGCACCTTTATCTTTCTTTATACACCCCAGACAAAACATACACAATTCAAGAAAATTTGGTCCATTGTAAGTGGAGGTAGAGGACTTGCCTCTAAAATATATTTAAAAAGCTTAAAAATAATACCAATGCTTAGGAAGAACAATGCAAAGCAACAAATCCACACCATAATTGCTGATTTAGATTTCTATGTGCTAGTGTTTTTTGATTTTCCAAGATTCAGTGTTCCGAGTTGGTAACCAACCACTGCTACATGCACAAGCCAAACACCACAACACAACCGATTTGCTGGCACAATCCACCGCGTTGTCGCCATTACTTCCTCCAAACTTTCAATAAATGAAGTACCTACTGTAAGGAGTCAGAAACACATCATAAAGAAATCGAAGAACTGGCAAACCCCCCACTCTCAGGGTAAAATACCAGCAACAGCCTTATGGTTAATTCCCAGTCTTGCTGGGATCATACAAAGTTTCTATCCCAAAGCTGTAAAACTAGTGCTGGTTTTAATACAATGAAACTACAAAGAAAGACAAAGCCCAGAATCTAAAGCACCTTGTCTTTCTGAACAGGATGATCATGAGTATATCTTGTGTTTGAGCAAGACCCACTGGAGAATTACTGCATTTGGATTATTAAGTGTTTGAGAGGCAGCCAAGTATTTGATAACTTCTACCGAAATGCCCACAAACACTGTCATTCCCTTGGCTTCATCCACTGTTCATTCTAAGGAAAAAAAGAAAAAAAAGGCACTCTACTGCCATCATCCGAAAACCACAGCTGCTCTAGGGCATAAGGTTCCTTCAGCTATAAAAAGCTCCATTTGTTTTTCTCTTGTAGTATACTTCAGCTATTTCTAAGCCATACTTTCCCATGTCTTCAGAGATACCCTGTATGGAAACCAGAGCAAATTGTTTTCCTGAAACCTAGCTAAGCAAAGCAGCATTCAACAATTGCTAAGATATATTTGGCCAAATAATAATAACTAAAAAGGGTATCAACTGCATTCTCTTTACTAGAATTAAGCATTTATGTACGTATCTTTTTCATTTCACTTTAAGTCAGCAAGATTCTCTCTTGCATGCCTTCCTCTCCAACCCTCAGTGATTTTTACATTAATAGAAGTGTGGGTATGGAAAGAAGATGCAACACTTCAAATCACAAAATCATTTTGACAGCTGAGGCACTATGGTATCACATTACTGAAAGATTAATTAAAATAAAGAAAACTTTCAGATTTTTTTTCAGTTACTGAATTTATATAGAAATTCTTTGTATCAGAAAATTTCCAAATTTATTTTTCCTGCATGCATCTAATTTTTCAGTACTTTTAGTGTAAATTTATGATAGGGTAACAGCAAGTGCTTGTTATATTCTATTCTGAAGGGTTTAGTTGCAGGGCCTTTTTTTTTTAGGCAAATGGAATGTTTAAGCAAAGCAGTATTTTATAGGCAGTATAATATATTCCAGGGTACTACCAGAATAAGTATACATCAAGTTATAAAAATTATCTACCTCATCCGTATTTCATTTCCCAAGGTAAAACATTGCTTTAATATGTTTCAAAAATCTACCTCTAGGCAAACTTGTTATTTCAACATATCCATGTGAAGTCAGGTCATGACACAGATTACCAAGATGATATTCATCTGCTGTTGCAAAGGCTGTGCACTGCATCAGATTCTGTGCCAAAGGAACAGAGATTTGAGTTAGGGCAAGGCTGAAGCAAGATGTTCATAAAGACAACTGTTTGTCTCAAATTTATCATAAGAGTGACATTTTTCATTCATTCACTCTTTTCTACAACATCATTGCCATGTTGTCCATCTGGTGTACAAGCACTAATGAGATTACTCACTCTCTGTTAAGTGGAAAAGCAAATCACAGACTGAGATCAAACCAGGTGACATGAGAAAGTAGCACTAAAGAACTTTGTGATAGAGCCACAAAGTCAACCCTTCCTCCCTGAATGCCAATCAAATGCTTCAACAGTAGAGATATACTTGCTACTGCTCTCCCATCCTACGGCATATGACATACTCATCTGACTGCTGAAATCAAAAGCAAGACACCCCCAATACCAGCTTTAGCATCTATATTTTAAAGATAAATGGAGTTAACTATCCTAGCCTGCTTATCAAGCAAACATCATGTTCTTTACTGTAAGGGTGGTGAGGCACTGGAATGGGTTGCCCAAGGAAGTTGTGAATGCTCCATTCCTGGCAGTATTCAAGACCAGGTTGGACAGAGACTTGGGTGACATGGTTTAGTGTGAGGTGTCCCTGCCCATGGCAGGGGGGTTGGAACTAGATGATCTTAAGGTCCTTT
>JAVHNF010060246.1:0-10725 GCA_034783455.1 Micropsitta finschii | reverse complement strand
ACCCAAGTTTATCAACTAATCCAAGTTAAACTTCAGTCTCCCTTATGGCAGTACGCAAAATTCTGACAAACCACTGGCATGAGACAATAAATATCAGTGGGCAAAACCAGGAAGTGTGAAGTCTTCCTATTCTGAGCCTTGTTGGCAGCCTCAGAGACAATCTTCCTGAGCACTTCATTCTTTGCTAAAGCCCATAAGAGTCAGGGAAGTATTCACTGACTTCTTTCAGTTTCAAGCACATGCAGAAGTCCCTATTTCTTTTCCAGGACTTCTTTCAGAAATCAAATTGCAAATTGTCTCCTGCAGAATGAAAATAATTTGTACAAGTAGGGGAACAAGATGAAGTGTTTCACGTACAAGCATATACCTTGTAGAATAGGGATGGTATTTAGCCCTAGCTCCAGACCAAAAGCAACTTGGGACCCTTTTTGCCAACTCTCATAACTACTTGGTTCACTCCATAAGTATTAAAGTATAATGGTGGTTTCAAATATGTGATAATGTTGCTTAGACAATCCACAAAAAAAATTATATTGTCTCTAAATTACTTATGCTTCTTCATAAGTTGCTGATATTTTTTTGTCATAGTACCTAAAAGTACCCCTGTGAGGGGTATTATTGCTTGAATTGGCCACAAAAATGAGAAATTTGAACAGAATACAACTCCTTCAAACTTATCAGTGAATCTATGCTGGTTAAGGAGGCAAGGTTGCCCGTGTCAGTACAGTCCACTGTATGGTACAGATTCTTTAAGGCAGGTACAAAACCCAGTCCTGCAGAAGCTTTCTGCCCTTTTCTTTTTCTTTCTCCCTTCTCTGTAGCCAGCAAGCTTTCTACAGGAGGTTTAAAAAGTGCCTCAACTAACTGACTGAAGAAGAAACCCCTTCAGAGCCACTAGAGATAAAGAAGTCCCTCTTCCAACCACTGGAAGGTCAGAGAGCATACCAGGGTAGTATGCTTACTGCTCCAAGAGACCTCCCTAAAACTCTAGGAGGAAAAAAAACATATAATTAAAGCTGACGAATATCATATTAATTAGCACCACTGAGAGAAATTAAAATGGACCTTCATTATAAATCCCTAAAAATTACACTATTCTTTATCAGGTACTAACTGGTACAAATATTAAAACCTGATGAAATAATTTTCAAGCATTTGCAATATTAACACACCTACTATCTGATTTTATAATTTTTCAAACATTATTTTCAAGCTCCTGCAACCAATTATATAGTGTTATTATTAATTGCAACTTGAAACTTGAAATACAGTGTTATCAATAGAGTTCAGGTGCATAAATATAAAAGTAAAACTTCAAATTGAATTAAATTGCTTCCCTTTTGTGAGAGTATGTTAGAATATTATTAGCTATGCAAATTAATTTGTTAAGCTTGAAAGCAGTCTTTAAAGTGGAAATATCTCTAGGAAAAAGGTAACACTTCACGTACTGTATTTCTTCAGTCTTCACATTGCAAGACTGTCTTAAATAACATCATGGGGGGTGGGGGGAAAGAAAGTCTATTCATCAGCTTATTTACCAAGATATAAAAAAGTTTATATCAAAGGTGTACAAAGATTACTGCAGTAAATGTGAATTAATCTCAACAGCAATCTACCTTATTTATTTCTAAATTATCAATAAATATTCAAAGTGAAGAGGAAAGGTTACACACCCTTAAATTCTATATTCCAGCTCAATCCTCCCTCCCCACTTTCCACTAATCTTTCACTTTTTCCACTGAAAGTTTTAGAAGTCCAAAAGATACTAAAGGTAAGAAGTATATGTCACAGAACATTCTTTATGTAAAGAAAATACAGCTAGCTAAGTTGAAACCTCTTCACTATCACACACCATCTTCTATCCACAACTTCTTCAGGATGGCCAGCTGCTGTCTTCATAGTGGTCAAAATAGCTCTAGATTGTGCTGTAGTATTGTAAATATCTAATATAGCCCTCAGCAATGTGTCTATTAGCTGCCTCTTAGATGACAGGAACACAAATACTCTTTCACACTCCTGGTGCTTGAGGAAACTTGTCAAGAACTCAAGACTGTGCCAGCTTAAATTATTGTACCCTACAAAAAGCCTACGGTACTTAGCACTCCTACTTGAAAAGCAATCAGTGATTAACTCTTCCTAGCAAACAAATCCAATAATTTCACCCTATCTTTTGGTATCACTTTTGCTGTTGCACATCACACTCTGGGAGTACTACAGTGGCAGTACAAGCAAACTTGTCATAAGCTGAGCATACACAAACCCATCATATCTTTCACACCTCCTATCTCTATCATCAACGTGACACATAGTAGAATGACACATTTTTAGCTGGCTTATCTCACCCCCATTCACATAAAAAATCCCCAATACAACCCTTAATCAACATAATGTTAGGCAACCAGAGATGACACTGGAAACATAATACTAGTGCCCTATCAGAGATCTTCAGCTGAATTGATGGGGACAGTGCAAGGATGCTGTGTCTCTGATAATTCTCACCTAAGGAGGGAAAAGAAAACCCAACAAAACTTGAAGAAAGAACAAAAGTTAGAGTCCCAACTGTACTGAAGTATAAGATTCTGTCCAGCACAAAACCCCCACAACTTTCAAACAGTATCACAGTAGGATTTTATGTTGAAAGACCTGGAGAACCAGGCAGTCAATAACATGGAGCATGCTTGGGGATGGTGTGACATATGGACAGAAGAAGCTCTTGCTCCAAGCCAATCTGAAAGGCATTCACAAATGGGGCCTTAGGAAATGGAAAATGAACACTTGCTCTGTTGCCTCCACCACGGGAGGGGAGGGGAAGCACACCAGAGGGTGTGTTGCTTCACCTGGAGTGCCTGCCAGGCACAGTGCCCCCGGGGGCAGGAGCATCCAGCAGTAGCCACGACCCCTGTGCTGCCTCCAGTTCAGCACCTGGGAGAGCACCGCTGCCTCCCACAAGAAGCAGCATCCCCCTTCTTCCCTAGCCAGCCCACCACCCATCCCCACACCACACACACTACTGCTGGACTCAAACTGCCTTCCAGACTTGCAGCATAATTTTGCTTTCCTGTTAGGTCAACAGCCAAAGCTCTTGTGTTTCTTGGAGAAGCTCCAACCCCACCACCATAATTTTTCTCCAAAACCAGTCCCAAGCCACAATCTGAGATTCAACCTAGTTCACCCTGAGCTGACCTTCTCACCTCAAGCTGCTATTAACTGAGAAATATTAGTTTAGGAAAGAGAAGAGGAAGGAAAAAATCTGCATGATAATACAATTAATATATTGCAGAAACTTGTCTACCACAAGTAACTTCAGAGAAGATACAACAACCAAACTGATAGTTTTCCAAAGAACTTGTAAATAAATCTGACAGAAGTGGTACCTTTCCTTAACATAAGGGTAGTCATGCTGGTTGGTTAGCAGCTACTTCCAGGTATCTGCAAGACCAAGGTTCAGTTAAGACTTTTTATGCCAGAGGAAAAAGTAGTTATAAAAGCATTTCAAGTTATATAGGCAGGAAAACTATTTCTACTTTCTTATTATGCTGCATAAACCCACCAACACTAAACACAGTGATGACAGACTGAGGCATCTTCTCAGAGGTGGAGACTGCAAGAAGGAAACAGTGGACTAATGAATTCACAACTTTCTGTTCTTGATACAGAGCAATGAGGAAGCAGACATGGCTACTTCAGAAACTGTTAACTGAGAGGATGGATTCAGACTGAACACTTGGGCAAAAGCACAACGGTAGCTGAAAGTACATGAAGACTAAAGAAGCTATGAAAGGAAAGGCAAGAAAAGAAAAAATGCAGAATGCCATCACCTTTTTTTTCCCCCCTTTACAAAAAGCTCTCAGCCAATTTCTAGTTTGAAATGTGTCATGTCTACAGAGACGTTTGTCCATGTTAATGCTGCTGCAGACCTGCAAGGGCATTAATACTAGTGCTGACAATTCCTGTCTATCTCCATAGGCCTGGTGGCATCTAACAATTTTCATACCAAAAAAAGGAGTCAGCATGTTGTCAGATCTGTTTGCTTGGAGTGCAATTACATGGCAAGAAAATCACTCTTGAGTGGGAAGGCTCTTCCTGCTAGAGGAACACTACATCACTGAGGATCAAGTAAAGAGACAAACATTCAACATAATATAGGAAAACTTCTCATTGGTACATCTGCAGGACACTTTCTACTTCATAAAATAGATAGCAGTAAGTATAAAATGGGTAGAGTGGAGGGGATGCTAATCTGCCTCCCCTCTTGAGATTTGTTTCTTAAGTGAATACAACTGGGCCAACAGATTGGCCGGAAGATTATTTTAACTTAGAGTTTTTCCTTTGCTCTAAAGTATTAGATTTTGGTACTGCAACATGAGCTGTTTGGAGAGGCATCCAGCTAGTCTCAGTCTACAATGAGACTTTTCCTGTTTTCTTGTAGGAAAGAAACAAAGATTGCCAGGAGCACCAAGAATGCTCCCTGTTGGCATTACTGTTGGCAAAGTCTAGAGGTAGATTCTGTCCTTCTGGCTCCACTTTTACCACTAAGAGGGGTTAATAAAATCTCAACCCAGTTCTTGTATAGTACTTTCCACTTAAAAAGCAGGGCTGCATTTTGAATCATTCATATTAGAAACAGCCCAACTTCATAGAGGAATAAAAAATACAAAAAAAAAAAGCCAAAAAAAACAGACCACTCTTCATACCACTATTTATTAGCCTATCTCCTTTCATGAATCTTACAAAGTCACTGGCATCTGAAAACAGAATGGGAAGCTGACTGAAAGCGCAATTTTACTGGAGGTCAGATTTTTCCTCAGACAGCCCTGGAAACTGGATGGAAACACAATTTTTAATTTAATGTATTTTTTCCTTTTCAAATGAAATGTTACATTTCCCCTCAAAGAAGTCTACAGCAAGGAGGTTCAATTAAGCCTTTGATCACAGTGGAACATCAAATTGCCACCATGAAGGACTCCCAAGATACAGGGCATCACCCAGGTGCCAATGACCTTGGGCCTGGATTTGCCTGACAGCACCATCAGACCTCTGAAGACTTCATTTTAACATATCCTTGAATCACCAAAAGAAAGAAAAGGCAAAAAATCCATCTGAAAAATCTCAGCTGTGCCTTACAAGGTAACAAAATTGACAAAAGGTGCTTCAAGAAGGATTCATCCTTTAAAAATCTGGAAGTATGTATAACCATCAAGAGACAGATTGCAAAAAGTATCATAACAAAGAAACAAGTCACATGCTTGGAAAAGAAATGGGATTTCCACAACAGCTTAGCAAATACTCAAAGCAACAAGGAAATTCCTCTCCCAAAAATACCATAAAATCCTGCACTTCACTTTTAACGGCTGGAGCCTCCCAGCCAGTCTAGAAGACACTCCACAAAGAGACTTTCTGAGAGAAATGATTAATGAGGTTTCACTGACAGTTTTTTGAAGAATGATGAGCTAGTTACATGCCTCTAATGAGTGTTTAAGTCTGAGAACTCAGTACATTATGTTTAAGAATTACTTAATTCACTTTATGAATGTAATTACCTCAGAGAAAACTCATGGTTTTGGCAGCATCTAGACTTCTAAATTTAAAAGAACAACGAAAAGGCATGGACACTATGTTTACAGGAACCTGAATGCATATAAGAGAAAATAAGATTGCTGCTGCTGTGTTTTCTTACAGACTGCTAAATTAGCATTATGTCATGGGAGTACTAAGCCTTCTCTAATCCATATTTCTAAACTCCAGAGAGATCTACACAGAAAATAGAGAAATCAGAGACAGCAGAGAGAAAACAACACCGCGAAATGATGCAACTAAGGCGTAAGTGAAAAGAGCAGAAAGTTAAGTTTTTAAAACCAAGCCTGCAGGAGCGTTCTGTGCTCTGTAAATAAAGAGCCAAACACTCATGATACTCACTGGAAGTATCAACTCCAGCTTATAAAGGAAAACTACACAGCTTTTCCTCAACTGCATTACCTCTTACACCTTTGAAAATCAAATTGTGACGTTGTCTCACCTGAGCCTGACCCAGAAGAATAATCATCATCATCAATTGGATAGACGCCTGATGCTTCTTCAACAGAGCTGTTGTCAAGGTACAAGTCTTTATCAGAGGTCAAATCTGTTCTCTGGAAAACAGATAAGAGAGAATGGTTAAAAAAGATAACAGTTCTCCAGCGTAGCAATCTCTTATCTTTACTCCTATATTGGAAGCTGATGATGGCACACTGAACAGTTTATAATTTCAGTTTATGCAACACATTCATCTAAGTTGTTAAAGACATTCATAAAAATTGCAGGATAAAAAAAATTCCAAGGCTGCACAACGAAAACTAGGAAACCACCCAATCTTTAGGAAGCAAGCCCCCTTCAAATCACACTTCATCTCATTAAATGCATGAATGAACAAACAGGATTTGCAATATATTCTGCAGAGCTTCTGTAACAAGAAAGAAGCAAATCCCGGAAGTGAGGCCCTCTGTCAGGATCTCAAATATGACATATATAGACTGTCACATGCGGACTGTCATTTGATCTCAAATGGAAAGCAACAAAAGCATGATTCAAAACCAGTTTCACAGGCATATCAACCTCAATGCATCTCTCCTAAAATTTAGCTGTAGCTTCAAGAGGCTAAAAAGTTGGGATTTTGTGAATTTCGCCACATTTATGTCCCCAAGTATTTCCCCACTAAAGAGAAAGTCTGCTAAAATGAGCTGATAATAGAACAAGGTATCAGTCATCCTTTTAGACTGACAATTCATGCTTTGAAAAACTAGACATTCTTTTCTTCCACAGCGGCTTGCACTTGATAGAACATGAACTTCCTTATGGGAGCCATGTATCTTGATGACTGGGAAGGTACCTGCTGCTATTACTACTATTATTTCTATGACCATTTCTGGGAAGACCCACTTGCTACAACTTTTGATCAAGAGTATGACAGTTGCAAATGGAGTTTTAAGTCAAAAAGCCTAATACCAAAATGCTACATCAAAGTGCATCTTTTCTGTATCTCAGATAAGCACCCAAACCTGCTGCTCTGAGTACCAAGCATTTCCATCTTACTTTTTACTGCATGGCATTGATTGTCTGGTTTATTCCACCCAGCATTCACTGTAGCTTTCCTGAAGGGGTACCAAACTGTGAAAGGGGTAACTCCTGTATGCAAAGACTCATATCAGACTTTCCAAGGTAATTTTTTTTTCCCGAAGATCAAAAAATATTGTCAAAGATGTCTGTTACTTATTTTTTTTAGGAGTTGTTTGGCAACAGTTTCCTGTCCTAACATTTTCATGGCAGAAAACTGCTTTTAGTTTGATCTACAGTGAAAAAATGATTCTTCATGGAAAGCAGAAAGGCCATCCTGATTATTAGACTATTTCAGAGTAAAAGACCTTTCCACTGGGGGTGCCTATAACACTTCACTGGAAAGCTCTGAACTAAAACAGAGTTACCCTGTTTTTCTTCTACAGAGGAAAAACAACATGACACTTGGTCAAAGTCTACTCTTGCTACGGCAGCTTTTACCTGTGGGATATGTGGGAGAAGAAAAGCCCTGTTTTTAAGGTTTACAAAAGGTCTATGCTCATCTGCTGCTGCTAGTTCACATGGTCTGCCTAGAACTGGCTGCAGTCCAAAGCAGAAATTCAAGACACTGTCCGGTCACCATCAAATGACTTAATTCCTTTAAAATATGTTTCCAAAGGAAGGCCTGAAGTACCTCAGTAGGTGTATAGGTGGTATTGTAATTAAGACACAGCTGAGACTGTTTCCGTGCAGGAAAACAACTCCCTGTCACGGGATAAATATCCTGCTGTTGAGGAGGCTGCCACAATGGACCAAGACACTTCACCCCATTTTACTTTCAGCCACAATTGTGGTACAAAATAGCCCACTCTCCAATACCAGTCAGGAAAAAACAAAACGTATTTACAAGAAAATGCAGGTGGCTGACCATGAGTACAGAAAAGGCATACAGTATTCAAAGGCACTAAATGTTACCCAACACCAAGCCGGGAAAAAAATTGAAGACCTACCTGGAGAAATTTCCTAACAATGGAAATAGCCAATAGCATTCGGCAAGAGCTGAGAAACTGACTGAGTTTGCAAATGTTAGTGACTGAAAACTAGTCTGCATGAGAACAGAAGCATCACACATCCACGCCAGAATTTTTAGTGTGGAATACAGATATGAACTTACAAATCTATTTATTCCTTAGGCCATTTCCTACTTCTGTCTATATCAGAAGCAAACTTAGTGGAATTCAAAAAACAAACAGAAATCCAAAACATCCTCCTGCAAAACCCCTGTTTTCTTCCTCTTTCCAGCCTCACAGGACTTAGAGAAGATGGAAATGATCCCTGACAGTTCTTCTAAATATTCAGTTTTTGTAAGACAGCTGAGCAGCTACCCCAGCCCAGCCTAAGCTGCAAGTGACTGGTCAGCCAGGCTCCCCACCATCATATTCACTCCCTTTCTTTCAATGAATTGTGGCTTTTCAGCTGCCAAAAAGCTTTCATTTCTAGCTATGCTGAAATGCTTTCAAGATTTAAATCAGCTGAAAACAGGGAAACAGAAATGGAAGGAAAGTCTGTGTAGTTTTCAGCAGCAATTGTATTTTTTTTGTATTTGATCATCCACTGTATTTTATTTGGGGGATGCAAAAGATACAATATGAAACATTATTTAATATATAGTATATTTAATATATAGATATATAGAATATATCCCATTTTCCATCAGAATGAGAAAACTATTCCCCACAGTCTTACAGAATCAGTACAATATTTACTACAGGGAGTAATATACAGTACAGTGAACTCCAAATGCATTCAGATCAAACACCATGCTCCATCTGAGGAAGATGTTCTGTAGCTTCTCTAGCCAGAGCCCCTTGCTTCAGCCCATTTCTAGTGCAAATGATTCTCATCTAGTGAAACTTGGGCAGGAAATGAGCACCCTCTCAAACAAAAGGCACAAAGAAGCATACTCTAGCTCAAAAATCTGCAAGCATTGCCTAGATAAATGCATTGCACTATCCCCAAACAAACTCTTTTTGCAAGCTAGCTAGCTGACATGGGGTAGGGGCACCTCCTCCTACACCCACAGCCTGCACCTCCTTTCCCAGTTGCTTAAAAGCATGTAACTGCCTTAGGCCACTTGGAATGAAAGTTGTCTTAAGGTTTAGAATAAAATCAAAAGCCCAACAGTTAACAAAAAATAATTCTGTGAAGATTAAGCTTAGAAAAATAAGATTGTTAATGAAAATAAAAGAATGCTTCATTCATGGTCCTTCTGTATCAAGCACTGAAGCCATGTTTTGCAATTTTATGCTATGTAAAAATTAATTTGATTTAACATTTGCTCTAGAAATGTTTTCTTGCTTGTCAGCTGGGAATCCATGGGGGCCTATGGACTACTTCCAGAGTGGAAAAACAAGTCTGTTGTCAGTACTCTTGGACAGAGAAAGGTCTGTACCAGCACTTCAGTATGCTCAGGAGAAAAAGTAAAAACATTTGCAAATTACAACTCTATAAATCTATTTTTACTTATCATAAAGGCCAAATATTTCAGAGACCATTTCCTATGGCTAACAATTGAAATGAGAGCCCTTATGACACTTTTTTATAACAGCCTTATTTTCAGATCTATTAAAATGGCAGGAACACCAGGAAAGGATGTCTCTGTTATCAGTCCTTTAATCTGACCCTGAAGCCACAAAAACTGCTCGTTACCTACCTCTTGACAGAGATTGCATTCTCGTCCATCATTGTTATCTCACATTTTTATGCCAAGAATATAATGCTGCAAAATCCTGTGACCTAAATACTTCACATGCTACATGCCAATGATCACTGATTCCTATCTGGTTATTGACTACACTGGCATAAATCTAAATCTTATGGGTGCAGTGTAGATTAGCACCCATTAAGTACTAGATAAAAGATATTCCCATATCAGTAATACGTTGAATTTGAAGTCTCAAACTCTTTCTTTTTTTTTTTACTGAAGCTTACATTTTAAGTAATATTTAATTTAATAAATTTAGATCATCCAGGACATTATAAAAAAACCCCAAACACCTCATTCTGAAACTAAATGAGAGTAAACAAAACAAAAAAGCCTTTTCTGACTCTTCATGTCATCAAAAAAGTACAAAGTGCTCTGTCATAGCCATTTTCTTTTCCAGTGCTGCTGACACAGGCAGTCTTTTCAGTGTGTGTGGATAATTAAGGAGTAAGACATTAAAGACTTATACCATACAGATGAAGTCAAGAAAGCTGGTGTGAGGAGCAGTGAAGCAGTAATGCCTACTATGGCTGTTGTGGTTGTTGGAAGCTCAGACGGAAGAGCGATGAGTAACTGCTATATGGAAGGAAATATTTTATTACTTACAGATGCACGCAAATTTTTCTTCTCTGCCTTTTTAGGTATATGTATGGGACGGAGAATTTGAGGTTTGCAGCTGGGTTATTAATGGTACATTGCTTCCCTTTTTCCCCCCAGATGGAAGTCCTTTACATGCAACCCACTCAGTATGCACAGAACCAGAGACTAGTATTTTAAAAGTGATGTTATATCACAGATACCTAACCCAGAAGGCTCTGAAAATTTGCAAGCATTATAGCTGTTGATTAGGCAGAGATCTTATATGGAAGAAGGAGAAAGGAAACAGATTTTCCACTTCTATTAACATATAATAACTATATAATACAGTGCTG
>JAVHNF010060245.1:18466-30113 GCA_034783455.1 Micropsitta finschii | reverse complement strand
CTTACTGTGCCACCAGTATGTTTCTCAGTAATATTCATAGGATTGAGAACAGGGGGCTGGTCAGTGTCAGCTCAGAGACTTGAATGTCAAAATTCAGGCCTTGACCGTAAATTTTCTCATATGTATTTAAGGCAAGCCCTTATCAGTATGTTTGAATACCCTGGGGGGAGAATGGAAATGGGGTTGCTCATACATGTTCCACATCGCAATTTTTATGTTGTTTTCTTTGAGGGTTCCTCACCATGAGATTTACTTCCCAGCCCAGGATCTTCTGTTGTTCTTATAAAATATGATATGCATACATGTAAGACAGAGGAAGAAACCAGGAGTGTGCTTTAAAAGGCTTACAGACCCAAATGTGACACTAGTGAAGGTAGGCAGAAGGGCTGAAGTTCTGGGAAGAGCTTTTCTGCGCTGAGGTCTTGGAGGCAGATGCTGCAGCTGGAGGCCTGTACTCCATGCTGTCCTGGGAGAGCAGTGGATGCTCTCCATGTCTTCCATGCTGCTGAGCACTGCTGTCTTCCAGAGGGCCTCTTGCTCACTGAAGTGTTCTCTGTTGCATTTTACTTACTTGATGAAGTATGGATTTCATTAGTCATTGGTTTGATACTGATGTGCATCAAGCTTATTGCATTATAAAGGTACACATCTTTAAATAAGAAAGGTTTTGCAAAGATGAGATCCTTTCATTTTTGTTTATTTTGTCTGCCACTTTTTTCCTTGCCCTGTGCATCTCTTTGGAATCAGTGGGTCTGCTTGCAGAGTAAGGGTCGATTAGACTAGATAAGGATAGTGCAATTCCACCAGTTTGCAAGAACTTTTATTATTGCACTACAGTAAAGGCAGAAATGGAATACAGTTCCTAAGGATTCAGTAGCTATGCCTAGTCTTTGAAAAAATGATGAATTGCTTCTAATTAGATGAACAGTAAATCAGGAAAATGATAAATACTTTCTAATAAATGCTTTTCTCAGTGGGGGTTTACACAATAGGCTCAATTCTGAACATCTAACGAATGAACAGAATTGTAATCAAAAGTGATGTATGTTTTTCAATCAAGAGTGAGCTGTGGAAATTACAGCTTATGCTTGATCAGTCCCGTCACTGAATGAAAGAGAATGGGAAAAAAAAAATAACTAATTGTTGTCTCAATTTGATTTATTCTGGCTGCTTCAGATTTTCCCCCGGCTGTATTTAGACGTGTCTGAAAATAATCTCCTGAATATTTTAAATATAACTCAATATGAAAGTTGATCCAGGTGCGCTGCTTTGAATCACAGGGAAACCTCAATATAATGATTGGGTTACTTGCAGTAAGAAAAAGAGTATGTGGGTTTTGCTTGCCTCCCCCACCCCCCCAAATATTTCTAATGATATTTAGAAGTAGATCCATTGACCAGTGGATGACTTTTAAGGTATCTGGGATAACCTCAGCACAATTCTTTGATATGACTTTAAAAAACATGAGATAAAACACTGGTTGATAGAGAAAGGGAAATGCAGTGTTCAACCTCTCTTCCTTGAATTATTTTTTTCCTTTCCTCCCCCACAGGACATTAATGTATGTATCCTTGAAAACTACCCTGAATGTTCCAATCCTAGGCTATTTTACATCATACCGTATTTCTGTGGACAGCATCCAAGATGCAGGTAAATGTATACAAGGTATCTTAATTTGTTTAGCAATAGCTACTGCCAGCATTTTGTCAGACACTGGTAATAAAGAGGCAATGGTTACTTGAAGAGAAAAGTATAAGTACAATGTAGCACTGGATGTGGCAACTGCATGCATATATGTCGGCGTAAGGAGGGGAATGCAAATTACTTCTGTTCCTTTTTCTTGATGTAATACTTGAATAATTCATTGAATCTGGGCGTATTTATGTGGATTTTTTTTTTTTCTGGGTTGGCAAGGTGAGAATGGCAGTGACCGTGTGTGCTCATTGCTCATTTTACTGCACTGCAGTTCTGTAATGCATGTTTTAGCTGTGCTTAGATACTTGTATGAGGTCTGTATATGAGTGATTCCAGGTTTCTATGTCCATGTAAGAAATAGCAATCATATTAAACTTGTAAAGTGCAGCTTTATACTGCTGTAATTGACCTAGCTCATTTTTAATGTGTCTGTTCTCAAATTGCTGCATTATTGATTCTGCATAATAAACTTTAATGGAACAATATGTAAATAATTTTAGATATCTTTCTGGTTTCCAGTACTTTCATATTGTCAGTCACAGCATGTTCTTTATTAGGTTTGTTCAACTTCGAGGTATTCTATTTATTTATTGTTACAGCTTCTCCAGAGTGGAACGACTGCAGATGTTTTCAAAAATTTCTTTCAAAAAGCCATACTTTTTTGGAGCAGTAATAACACGTGAAAATGCTTTCCTTCTTATGTCTCAGTTTCTAAGTATCTTCGTTGTAAAATCTTGCTTTAGTTTTTTGGCATAAGTGAAGTTATGATTAAGAAGCAAAACAGATGCATGACTTCATTTTCATTACACATTTTTTCTTAATGTGTTTTGGCCTCATTTGCAAATGCTTATGGTTGCATATTTAACTTGTGTGCATGAGTAATCCCATTAACAACTGTCACATACCTGAGTACTTTCACCAGCTTTATTAGGCTCCTAAGCAGTATACTGAAGTACCGTTTTGTAGCTTGTTATAGATGAGTTTCCTATCATGCCCTTCCTTCAGGGACTTCATAGTCTCACAAGGAGCTGCAAGAAGGAATCTTAAAAGATTTGTTAGGATGCTCTGGTCTTCCAGAAAATGAATCAGTGCACAGAAAGTGGTAGGAAATGAAAAACCTGCTCCAGGTCTGCTGTAGCAGGAGTACAAAGCAGAAAGATCTTATAAATGTTATCAAAAGGCATTCTGACAAATGTTTGACTATTGCATAGAATTTGTAATAGCCTAATGGAGCCAGAGAAGAGGTGCAATCTCCAGCCAGTCTCTGATAGCATATGTGACTCAGGTGTTCATCATACCGGGTGGACCCTGTGAAAAAGCTGATTTCCTTTAATTTGGGACACTGGCATTATATCCCCTATCAAAATGAATGCTGACTGCTGCTCTCAGGACAGAAAGAATATAAGTTAGCCTAAGGGATTTAGGATTCTTATGCTTGTCTAACCAAATTCTGCTTCCAGGAAACTAAGAAAGAAGCATAAAGTTTTACTGGTGTTCTGCCACTTCTCCTATTGGGGGAAAAGATAGAATAACCCTAAGCTGATCTTCAGAGCAAACAAATGTGAAATCTGTAGCAGAGCCAACAGGGCTGTCAGGGGGAATGGAAGGGAAAGGGAAGCTTATGGAGACTTTGGCAGAAGTTAAAAGGAAGGACAAGGTGGGAAACAGGCCAGTAGCCTCCTGTGTAGTACTCACTGAGTAACAGCAGGCAGTGGTTGCTTGCAACAGTTCCCCTGATGTGGTTCAGGGACACTGCCACCCCTTAGCACCCTTCATCACCTACGGCAGTCATCCTGCTATGAGGTGGGTCATGCTTCTGAGTTGAAATACAGGAGTTCACAAGTCTGAGTGTACAAACAACTTGGTGAGAGATGTCTTCAGAATGGAGTATTTCCACACGTTGATTAATGTCCTTCTAATGTGATCATGTTTTCACATGCCAAACCAATTCTAGATGTACAGGAAAGCTCAGTAAGCCTCTCGGGTTTGGTGGGGGCTTTTTATGCTCTGTTGGAAGTGCAGCACGAAATATTTTTTTTTCAGTTGTGTTCTTGGCTTGAATTTCTGAAATAAATACATATTTAAACATTTTTTTCCCCCTCCTCTTTTCCCTTTCTCTCCTTCCATTAATTTCATACAGGGAGCCTGGTGAATGGGCCCTTGAAAGAGCAAAGCTGAACGTTAATGAGAATTTTCTGCTTGTGGGCATTCTGGAGGAGTTGGAAGATGTGCTGCTTTTATTAGAAAGATTCTTACCTCATTATTTCAAGGATGTGCTTAGCATCTACAAAAACCCAGGTAACTTTTTCCATTAAAAAGCTATTTTTACAGAAACTTTGGCAAAATCTGCAAGGCTGCTGAAAGGTCCATGTTTGTCTTGTTTAGTCAGTGAAGAGATTTATCTCCCTTTCAGGGAGCAGCTATGATGGATAGGGAAGGGTACATACTCTGTTTTTTTCTCAATGTTGCTGTGCAGTTTTCATTCCCAGGCAAGTACTTTGTGCTCCAGGGACCTTGTCACATGCCAGAAGGCTTCCCATTTACCATTGGAGTGGCTTTCTTATCTTTTAATCCTGTCATACTCAGGTGTCAAATAATACTGTCAGAATATTCTTAAAACAGTGTCAGCAATATCTACGTAAGTAAACCTGCAAGAAGTGGTTTGGGGAGCTGGGCACTTTGGAGATNNNCTAGCACCAGGGTATTTATTTTCCCTCAACCTTGACTAAGAGTTGAAATGAAATGAACCTTCAGTTAAACTGAATTTAGGTAAAGTACAAAGAAGAATGTGTATTTATGGCATGCTGAGGAAAAAGACTTAGGATACTTCAGTAGAGAAATGGAAACAGAGAGCACTTAAGCTACCCCTTAATTTTCACCCTGCAGTCAATCTGAAAGGGTTCTGTCTTCTCTGCATCAGTCCATTCCTCTCAATGCTTATTTATTGCTGAGTTCATTAGAAGGAAGTCGTGTGTCCTATACCTAAACCAAGAAATATGATGCTTCTGTGGGGCTGTGCATGTCATTCCAGCAGAACTGATTTCCTGCTTACATTTGGTTGGGCTATCAACATCTTATGAACCAGGGTGGGGTAAAAATTCCCTTCTTGCTTGGTGCAAGAAGGCTGCATTCATGTCAGTGTGAAATGCCTACAGCCACTGAAGTGTGTGTTTTGTACCAAGTTGTGTATTAAAAACACAGGGATCAAACATTTAATTTTGTTTGTAATGCATGCAGATGATGGTTGGCTTTTGATTGAGAACAGTTATCACAGTAAAATGTCACTAGGGAGAAATCACGGGTTTCTGTCTGTAACCAGGAATTTTGGATGACTGTCCACCAGTCCCTGCCCCCAGGATGCATCTTTGAAGATTTTGGTTTTAACAATGATACAGATATTACAGGGAAAGCATGGCATTCCTCCTCCAAATATGATTTCACTGGGTCATTATATCTACTTTCAGTAAAGCAGTTAAGGCAGCTAGTTAGAAGGGGTGTATGTGTTACTTTGTTCTGGTGCTGTATCCAGCCATAAAGCTGTTTTGTTAAATGACGTAAGAAGAGCATGGTAAGGTATTGACATGAGAACAGTGCCCAGGTTTGGAAAAGAGTTATTTCTCTTTTCTTTGTAAATTAAAAACAAAAAAGGCCTATGTTTGTAGCATGTGGAAGTTTTCCTAAAGATTTACACAACTTAGTCTCCAAGGTTTTCCCATGGGAATGTTAGACAAGAGAGAAGCAGAGGATCGATAGAAGGATGCTCTTTTTGCAATGAGCAGACTTTTCTTTGGGACTCTATAGGACTTCCTCAGTTGTCCTGTTCACTATCGATTTTCACTTCTGTTACAATGGGGGAAGCTAACAGATAGCACGCAGGGTCTCGATTTTCATCAGGTATGAAATAAGCAATCTCCTGGAATCATTAAGTGCTGGATGATCTTTCTCTTCTCTTCTCTGTGTTTATTCCAGTGTCCAGGATAGATTTAACACCTTATTTCAGGACAGTGATTTCGTTTGGGAGTTCGCGTGTAAGACTGGTCTTGTGTCATGTCTGAAGATTAACCTTTTCAGTATTCCCCATGCCAATTAAACTTCTATTTTACTTTTCCCATTTGCTTATTGACAAGGAAAATAGAAAGGAAATGGCTGCCTTGTGTTGACTCTCTCCTTTTTTCATACATGCCTATACTGGGGGCGCAGGGGGGTTGGTGTTCAGTCATAATTATTTTCAGGTTATTTCTGAGTTGGTGCTAATGCTTAGGAAAAACTTAACAGAATCAGCCAGGAAAAATAAAATCCAAGTGCTGTTCAACAAATCCTACATCGTGCTCCTAAAAGCACCTTAGACCTGATCTGCAACACCCTCTGCTGTTGCATCATGAAGTGCTGGGAAGAAGAGATGTTACTCTGCCCAGCTGTGTGGTGACCTTTTGATGCAACTAATACTTGCAGATTAAATCTATACAATTGACAAGTTTTGCCTTCTGACCTGCTGTTCCACCCAGGATACTCTTACAGCAGTCTTTCCTTTTTTCACATAAAGAAAATAAAGGTTTTTCAGAACTTTTATCAGTTGAATACATTGACATGAGAAAAGGACAGCGAAAGGTGATTTCAGTTCCAGTTCAGTGAATCTCTGCACTGAAGTCCACTGCAGTAAGAGTTTCTGGATTACACACAGCTCAAAAACTGGATTTGTAGAGCTGCTTTGAAGCAGAAAGTAACTGAAGGAAGGCAGTTTCCATCCAGAGTTGTCTTAGTAGCTTATATAGATTAGAAACCAGAGTAGAGCATTGGTGACTGCTGTCCCACCATCATCATAATATAAACCAAATGAAAAACAGCTGCCTATCATTTTAGGAAGCAAACTGATGAAATTTATCAAACCCACGAAATCATGTGTGCATTGAAGATACATCTGCAGGAGTTCTGGGTTAAACCCTCTCTTCTTCCCAAAGCTGGGACTCACCTCTGGAAAACAAAAAAGCTGGGAAACAAAACCAGTAGCCTTTTTACCTTCGAGAACACTTTGCAGCTATTGTTCTGAAGCACAAGGTCAGTGTAACAGTGGCTCTGTTGATCAGATAGATAATGGAACATTTACATCAGAGAGCATAAGGGGGTGTGTGTGTCTGTATACGTAATGACAAAGGTAACTGCTTAATCCAAACTTGGGTGCTATTGTTGGTGATGCTAATCATTTATTATGCATAAACTGGCAGAAGGAAACTCTGAAGAAAGGTGAAATATAAAAAAATTTAAAAGCTGAAATGAAAAGATTTGCCTTGTTTGGACATTATCACTAACAGTTGGTTATTGAGATATTTAATATATTTTCTTGGCAGCTGCTGTGTGTTTGTTCCCTGATGGCTGTTTCTTTTCGATGGTGTCACATTTGAAGCACACACCAATTTTTCTCAAAAGTTGTGAGTTTTAAAAAGTTGGCAGTTCTTCATGACAGGGAATTTTAGTGTCAGAGGACACCAGGAAGATAATTTTATTCACTGCATTAATAAAAACGTTGTGTTTAGCTAATCCCTGTGTCAAATATTTTGACTTCTGTGGTTTATATCAATGTGCAAAACAATGTGAATGTTCTTTGTGGTGCTAAAGCTTTCATTGGAACCAATCTGGTTTTATTGTGCAGAATATTTCAGAGCTACAGTCTTCCTGGTTTTCTCCTTTTCCTCTCTCTCTTTGAAACTAAGTATTTTCTTAATGTTGGTACCAAGTCAAGAACTGCAAAAGGACTCTCTTTTTGATGTCTGTCTTGTCTAAAGTGACAAACTCCTCCTGCCTTGACAGCTAGACCTACCCTTGACATGAGATCAAAAGGGAAGAGTGGGGGTGAGGGCAGACAGATTAGGGGATAGATAAATGGATCTATAGATGGGTAGAATAATTAATAATAATAATAAAAGATCTTGCTGTGTTTAGTAGATTTCTTTGCTAATACAATAAAACTTGCTGCATTTTTTTTCTTACTTTTTTGCCTAGCATTGGAGCAGATAAGGACCAATTGGAGAGCCTTGGATTATATTTACTTCAAATTTGGAAGTATTCCTTAACTCTTTGAAAGGCCTGAAATAGCTATAGCATAACTTTATATCTCTCCTCACTTTCAGGAGCACAACTGAAGGAAAAATAATTGGTCAGTCCTGCCTGTTCATTTTTGCTAGTCCTGTTCATTTTTGCTGGCTACAGCTCACTTTGGTAGCCTGGCTGGTGGCCTGAATACTTACACAGTTTCTTTTGAAATGGGTATGTATTGGTTTTGTATCCTGGTGGGTTTAAGTGGTAGAAAAGTACACACTACCTATAGACAGCAAAACATGGATTTCTTTTCTGCCTTGTCAAATTCTGCAGTATGGGGTAAAAGTTTACAGGATGTCAAAGAATAGGCTATAAAATGATCTTCTGTTAGCTCAGATGCAGCCCATATCCTCTCACCTTTCTGCAGGAGTTCATAAATTTTCTTTGGCACCAAGAGCCCTATAAAAACACCCCTTCCCAATATGAGGGAAAGAAAAAAATTGTTTCCTGAAAGTTGTATTTTGCATGGAGAATGCGGACATCTTAGTCTAAAGCAAGAAGCTTGGTTTAAGCTTTTCAAACAGTGAATTTTATTGAGTGAAATTCCTCACGCTGTCAGCTGGAAGAAAATACATTGTACAGGTAAACTGAAAAATGGGCTTTGTTTTGAAAATGCAATGAAAATGTTATTCTCCAGAAGAATCACATTTACAGGGAATATGTTAAACTGTAGTAGTAATATCCTGGGTAATACAATCCTGCTGATTTTTTAAATCCATTCTGTTCATGAATGCTAGTGAAAGCCTTGACAATTTCTGTTTATAAGCTTCCCCTTCTCTTTAACCTTAGTAAGGAGAGAGATGCTGACATTTGTTTTTTTGCAAGGCTGAAATCCCATGAGGTAGATGATGAAGGCTTTTTTGAAGGAGTTAGGAAAAGGGTGGAAGTCTTGCATAGTGCCGAAGGTTGCTCCTGTGCCAGGGCAGCACTGAAGATGGGGCATGCCTTCCCATGGTTCCTGTGCTAGAAGTGGAAAAGAACATGTTCCCACTCCTTGTCAAAACAAAACTCTTTGCGAGTGGAGAAGGGTGAGAAAGGCTTTTCTTTCTTTCCTTATCCTCCCTTCCAGGCCATCTCTTTGTTAGTAGTGCTCCCTGTTGTTTTAGGTAAATAGTTACCTTTAGTACTAAATTCCTGTGGCACCCTTTCTCCCACCCTTTTCTCTGGCTACTCTGGCAAGATGTGGATGCTGTGCATTTGGAAATGTTCTGGAACTGAAAGTTGTTTCTGGAAAAGTTGCTGTGATACAAAGAAAGCAAAAGGAGGGCTGGAAGATCCCACTGTTCTTTTTTCCCTCCGAGAAACTGGGATTTCTAGTGTTAGCCAGCACAACCTCCAAGAGCAAGAATTCTGGGTAAGAAATGTTGAAAGAAGTCCGATGGAGGAGAGGCACTGGGTTTTGTGCATTGTCCTTAAATAGTGATCATCTTATATTGTGTCTTTATTCAGCACAAAATGAAAGGAAAATTAGGACAGATGAGGTGCAGCTTCTAATGGTCTGCCTGCTTCTCATGCCCTGTACTTCCTGGAGAAGGTTGTGACTGATATGTGGAAAGAGAATATATTTGCTCATCTCTGGTGCGCAAATGCACAACCGTTCTCTCTCCCACAAGCATCTGCACTCTTGATGTGAGAATAAAAGCAGCTTGGATTAAATCTATATGAAAAGATATTTTTTGTATCACTTCCTTGCATCTGCTACTTTCTTAAAACAGAATCTGGGAAAACTTTGAACACATTCAAATGTTCAAAGACTTTGGAGACTCCAAACATGTTGGTGTTTCACCTCACACTCCAAAGCAGCTTCCTGCTTTCCCTAAATAACATTTTCAAGAGGAATTTCTGTCTATGAAAGTTTTCTGCAGAAGAGGAAAGTTCTAAATTTCACGTGGAGGTAAAACATGAGTTGGACCCGGGGAGTAGTTAATTGTACAACTCTTCCGTGGCATGTTCCCATCCATGATACGAAGTGAACCATATGCGTGACTTAGAAAGTTTTGTCCAGAAGGTGGTGTAATCTCCCTGCTTGTTCAGGACTTTCAGGGACTCGAACAGTCCCGGTGGTAACAGCACATGTGAATTTACATTCTGCCTGGGTGGCGGTTTCTTCTTTATCACCCAACATCCTGTTCTGAAAATAGAAGATAAAAGCAGGAAATGTGAACAAACCGTTCCTTTCTTCTCCCTCTGAAATCTGAACTTTCAAAGTTACATAGAAGAACACCCTAAAACAGCGTGTACGCTAAAATGGGCAGTTTAAGCTCCAGGAAAAGTTTTAATTGCATGTTTTGCTTCTTGTAAAACAAATTCCCACTTCTCTGTGTGCAAAAAAAAGGCAGGGAGAGAGGAAGAGTCCCAGTGCATATCCCCAGGGATGTTTGTTCCCAGTTAGGTTGATAGCATCTAGGACATTCTGCACATTTATTCAGCTCTCTGCTTTGTTTTATAAAGCTGAAGGTATTATCAAAAGCTGCAGAAACCTCATTCTATTCTTCAGACATGAAAATACAAGGTTTGGAGAAAAGGGACAAAACCGGACTGCCTGATCTGGGATGCCTTGAAGTTAGTGGATGCACCAATCAGTGATAAGCACAATCAGTGGAAATCATCTTTCCTTTTCCAGTGCCATAAAAGGAAAAGATGTTGTTTTCTGTCTTTCAGAGGTTTCAAATCCCATTGTGGATGAATTAAGCAGTTTTAAGAATAGGAGCTCTTGGAAGGATTTGAGCACTTCTGGGCTTTCTCGTGACTCCATGTTTTTCAACAGATCCACTAGGTCTTTGGGAGATTTACCTCAGAAGCATAAGCTTTTCTGTGGCAAGTCCTGCAGCAAAGATTGGCAGCTCGTAACAGCTGTGGTTCTTGTTCTGCTGAGGAAGGTGAAGCCACTCCAGACTCTGTGTGTTGCATGAGAGGCAGAATTATGGCACCAAAAGATTTAGCCAAGATATCATCAGTCTCACTGCTGAAATATGAGCAACAGTAAAGGTGTGGCAAGAGAGTTTGGCATGGCTTTCCAAGCCCATGTGGAGCTTGTATGCACCCAGGCTCAAGTTTTCTGTGGTTACGGTTCCCTGCTGGTTGGAGTCAGCTCATATGTGCATGGTCATGCAGCAGAGATTTTACATAAAAATACATCTTGTGGTCCAAAACGAATGCGCATTTTGAGATGAAAAGTGAGGTAGCTGACAGCCTGCTGTGACATTGACACTTTGGGTAGATCTGTTCCCTGAGCTCATGGTGCAGGGAAGTGTCATTTACAGGTCTATCTGCCAGACATATTTCTATGGTTCTGCTTTCTTCTGGAGTCAAGATGGGTGGTTGGCTTTATAAGTGCAGCAGCAGCAGTAATAATCACTTAGATCAGGTGAGAAATGGACATAGTTCATGTTGCCAGGGGATAGAGGGCAGAGTATGGTTCATGAGCTGAAGGAATAAGGAGGTCAGTGTTGATCCACAGTGCCTCTGCCCAGCACTTCTGGCATTTCAGGGAGTTGGCCGCCTTCCAGATCTCACCACTGAATATGGCAGAGAAGGATATGGTTTATCTGCTTGGCAGTTACAATGCGGATTTTTAAAGCCTTTATCTTAGGCTTGGATTTTCCCATGAGTTGAATTTGTAAAGGCTCTTCTCGGAAGCGATTTGCAGTAGAAGGTGAAGCCCATGTTACCTTAAAGTCATCCTTTGAAAAACCCAGATCAGATGTTTCTTTTCAAAAGTTTCTGGGCAATGGAGCTCAGAGACTGGCTCTGACAGTGTATTGTCACCAACACCAACAATGTATTGTAGAGACAGGCTAAGTACTTTTTCATAGAATCACAGAATCTTTCCTTTCTTTGTGCTATAATACATGTTGTA
>JAVHNF010060245.1:7303-18457 GCA_034783455.1 Micropsitta finschii | reverse complement strand
CTTGTGCTCTGCAGTCTGCTACCTTTTTCCTACACATCTCCACCACCTTTTTCATATTGCTATTTCCCATTGACTGGCAAGGTCTTTACTTGAAGCCAAACACGCTTTACTTTTTTGCATGGTCTTGTCTGAGCCTTTCCATTATGAGCAGTTTCCCTTCCCTAAACTTGCTGTATAATGCATTTATACCTGCAGGATTACGGAGGCTGAGACCACCTTTGGCATTGTCTTCATCGTTTAGTGCAATTCAAAAGACTTCAGCCTCCAGATTTTTCATGTCATCCCACATCTTCATGGTGCTTGCATTGTTTCAATTTCCTTTCATCAGACCTATTGATGGGCTGTCTGGTTTTGGACTAAAACCGCACAGATGTAATTTCATACTTTGTGCAGTTAAAAAAAAACCTTATTTGTGGTCTAAATCCCAGGGGGCAGCCAGCCAAGCCCTTGCATCCCACGTATCAAGAATTCATGTGTATTTATTTGTGTGTCAGGAGATCATTTTGAAGGGTTCATGCTGGTATCTTTCAAGCAACTGTCAGGTTTATCTAATAAGCATATCAGTCACTAAAGATGTGTTTTCTAAGAGTGCTCCTGCTATTCATCTGAGGTTGATTCCCTGATGCATCTTTTGAATGTTTCCTGTTCCTAATATAACAAAATGAAAAATCCATGGACAAGCAGCTTTGTTAAAGCTCTGGCACAGAGGGAAAGCTGCATTCAGATTCAGTGTTAGCTGTATCTCATAAATAATCTTGGGTCACTGATGACAAAACACTACAAACATTTTAACGACAGACAATTAAAGCTTGCAATGACAGTTCATTCCTTCTTGACTAACTTGCTAAATAAAATCATAATGCTTTTTTAATCAGTAGCATTCCATCTAAACCTCTGTTACTGCTTCTGCTTTTAAAATAGCATCTGAATGAAAATTATGGCAGTAACAGATTATGCAAATTGCTTCTTTGACAACTTTGACCCCTATTCAGCAGCAGAAGGCATAGAGGACAAAGCAGAGCCACTAAATCCCAGTTAATAGACCTACTTCTGTTCCCAGCTGCAGCTACAGCATATTTGTGCAGGTCTTCACGGAATCAAACGAATTGCACAAGGTGACTGAGGCTGGAATCTGGAAAACTTTTGTTAATCATAGTACAAAACCAAATGAGAATTTAGCTCAGTTATCATTGTGTCCCACAGTAGGTTTTCAGTGTCAGTGTTCGGGGAGAAATGTCTTTTAACTGAAAACCAGGCATTTTTGGCATGGAAGACACAAGAGCAGTACGGAGAAGATCACAGAGCTCATTATTCACATTGCTTTTAGGAGCATAGTAATGTTTTCAGTTTTCAAAAATATCTATTGTATTTTTCCCTCACACTAATTGTAAGTCCTGCCCATTGTTATCAATGATAGAATAGGCTTCAGGTTAAACTGATTCTGAGCATCTGTGAAGCATCTCGCAAGAACGATGGGAGTACTATGAGCCAATAGCTTGGATGGCTCAGAAATGTTTGGGAAAATATTAAAGTAACTACAAAAAAAGAAATTTAACTATAAAAATGTTTTTACCTGTATTTTTCAGACAGTAGAGACAAGCAGCCATTCCTAAGGATTTAATTGGGTTTCACATAAGCACTGTGATTTATAATCTGGTTTTTACAGTGATACAAATGAGCTGTTGTAATAATTAAAATGCTATAATAATTAAAATGAGGAAAACATCAAAGAGTGTAAGTTCTGACAAGTTAGGTGTGAAATTGTAGCAAGGCACTTTCTGGCATGCAGCTAGCTAGCTGCATTAAAGCATTAAAGCTAAAAGGTTTATTTCAACTACATCAAAACTAGGTTCTAGAATTAGAACTAGCTGGGAAGAGGAAGACAGAAAATAGCTGGGAGAGATGGAGGGGGGCACTTACAGGGAAGAGACATACCCAGAGAACATGTGCAAATAGAGCAGTTACTCCCAGAGGACATGGTGTATTGCGCTCTAAGTCATTTTAAGACCACTGTTATTGCTGTTAGAAAAGGGAAAAAATTGCTAGAATAAATTCCAGCAAAGTGCAGTGTTGGCCCTTGATTACAAAGTGGTAAGAATTAAAATGAAGGAAATAGATTAGCAGTGTAACTCTGAGCTGCTACAGGAGTCCTTTTGGTATGTCTCCCAGCCAGTGCTCCTGAGTGCTCCAAAATCTGCTCATTTGAACACAGCTTCACACCATGCCTATGCTCCTTCCTCCAAGCCCCTTTGCTTTACCTGCCCTACAGGCAGTTTGTGGTGCTGGATCCTTGCTCTTCTAAGAGTGATTCTTTCTTGGAGTTTATGCTTCCCTATTTGCTCTCTCAATTGGAATTTCCCAGCCTTTTTGATCTGTCCCTCTTGAAAATTTGCTCTCCAAGAAGCTATAGCAAGGGAAAAAGGTTTTGCTGTATATGGGTAGGAAGATACCTTTTCTCTTCTTTTTTTTTCTATAATTGGGGTGGAATCACAAATTCACATATGTAGTAAAAAAGCGTTTCCTCCCCTCTACTGCTCTCTATGCTCATCTTCCCTGTCTCCTCCCCTTCTTCCAAATTGCATTCCCATTGTGTTCTTTAATCAGTATCTTCTTTCCAGTTGGGCTGCTTTTCCTGTCTCCAGCATTTGCACAACTGTTACTGCACTTTATAAATCTCATCTGTTGAGCTGTACTGTTTGGACTCAACTTTTTAGTTACTTGCAGGTGCCATCTATAATACAGGTAACAGATTTGGTGTTAGCATGTGGCATTTATTTTTTCTCCTCAGCTATCTTTACTCGGCAGTGTCAGGAGTGCTGCTGTCAGAGCTAGTATTCACCAAGGATCTCTTTGAAACTGAGATTGCCAGTGCTGTGGTGTGTCCTGTCATTCAATCAGCAGCTACTTTGGAGAAATGGAAGGTAGTTAACTTGACTCCAGGCTTTTAAAGGGCTGCAGTGGTTGCCTGCATAGCAACAGATGAAAGAACCCAATTTATGTACTGGTAGAAACTATAATAAAAATGGATTAATAGACAGTTGGAAAAAGTCTGTATGGCATTTGTAGACCCTTAAATATCAACTAATTCCTTGAAGGAGTCAGCACGCACAGGGAGATGAGATGGTAGAGGTGTGATTTTCAGCAGGATCTCTGTCCAAAAGCTCTTAAAGAAAATAAGTTGTTAGGATACAAGAGAGAACTTTTTCCTGCAGGATAAAATTGGTTAAAGAGATAGGCATTACTTGTCTGATAGACTCCCCTTACTTTAAACAAGCAGAAGAATCCTGCAGGGACTGTGCTCCAGCATGGGATAAATGTTTTCTTAAAAAGATGAGGCTGAGGTGAGAGATGGCACTGCCAATATGAAATTACCAGGAAGCAACAAGAACAACGCTGAAGTGTTTTAGTAGTTGTAACAAAACAATGCATTAAAATTCAGCTTAAGTGCAGTTGAAACAGGTCTGTCCTAGGCACTCAGGACTGCAGTCTGCTGATGCTCTGGGTCCTGGTGTGTGCCCAGGTGGGTAGGAAAGTGCACAGATTGTCGTACGGGTGGGTATAATGTTCTGCACAGGGAAGCAGAAGAAATGTTTTTGCGAAGCTAGATCAAGCCATGGCTCAGTTTTCCAGATGGCAGAAAATGATGATGTAGGACAGAAAGGCTGAATCCTGGCTAAGTCTCAAAGCAGCTGAAGAAAAGATGTTCATACTATAGGTGCTGCCCTAGCTGCAAAGCAGGGAGTTCATACAGCTGTATTTCTGACCTACGTTTAATTGTAGGTGATTCAGGAGCATCAGTACATACCTGCTTTTGCTCTGATTTAGCTGTTCTTTTTCAAGTCCGTGTTCAGGATAGGCAAAAGGTGTCAAGGATGACAGTGAAGCTAAAAAAAGGTTGTTTTATGTAGAAATACTAGGCCTCCTTTGCCAGCTACACTTAGCAGAGGAAGAAAGAAACTGTTGAGTTGGTCTCTGGTTTTCTAGCAGTGAGCAGCAGCTGTTTTGGTAGCAGTAGCAGCAGCTCGTATAACAAATGTTTCATGATGAACGCAAACAAAAGCCAGCCCTGAAATTCCAGCTCCACTATGTATGCATAAAATATAAAACCAGCTCAAAATAACATAAATACTCAACTTAAGGGATTTTTCTCCCCCTCTAAATAAATACCATATGAGCATTAGTGTTTGGTCTGCTTGGTTCTCCAGGGCTCACCAGAAAACATTTTTATCATACAGGCTGAGGGCAGAAAGCAAGCATAAAAACAGACCAAGAAACAAACATTTTTAGAAGAAGTGCACGTGCAAAGAGGTGTGTGGTTTGGGGGAAGGTTTTGAGAATGCCAAACATGCTTACTGGATTGAAATTACTGCTGATGTTTGTGAGATGGCTGAATTCGCTTGCCTCCAAAATAGGCCTTGGAGAAATTCTTCATGCACCTCTGTGCCATTTGGTTTCTGAAGATGACTTGTGGTTTTAAAGGCATCTACATATTAGAAGAGTGTTATGCCCTCCAGCATGAATGTCTTTCCAAATAGCTAGTGGTAGGATTTCTGGGGAATGCAAGTTGCTGATGAGTGCATACTCAGGGGAAATGAAGTATTGAAGAGAAGGAAAAGTATAATAATTGGAGACTCAGGAGAAGTCAAAGAGCCATCCAGGGGACAGTGCCTTAAATTGTTATCTTCCTCCAGTTGTTTAAGTTAAAACAAGAAGTCAACCCCAGCATTTACCCATCTCTCCCTGCTTTGCTGCTTGCTGGAAGTCTGGAGCAGCATCTGTTGTCTGCCCACACAAGTGCTCCTGCTCTGTTCTCAGGCCCTGAAATATATTCTCAATTTGCTTTCCTGTGGCTTTCTTTGACTCCTGTGGTCTAGCTTCCCTGTAAGTGCGGAATTAATCAGCTCTGCATTCACCGTAAGAAGAAACTTTATTTCTTGTGTTCTGCCATGATCAATGGGAAAACAATATACCGTATTCCTGTGCCTTTTGCAGTATGATTCCATCTAATGCTTTCTAGGTAGTGAAAATTTTAAGCAAGGTAGTTGTAGTGGTTCGTCTTCTTCCATAGTGATTCTTTCAGTTGAGGTTCAGAGGGTCTATGAAGTGGTGTTACTGTGTGATGTATTGCTGTACTTAGAGTACACACGTACCTGTAAGTCATTCCAGGTATTACAGCGTTAGTATTACAGAACATTCAAATGCAGGGCTTAGAACAAAATCTGTATGCTTCTCTCAGTCTTTGCTCCTCCTGATGCTTGACTGCTTTGATTCATTTCCAAGCAATCAGTAATATTACTCGATTTCTTGCTTTTTGTGGAGTAAAAAGGGGAAAAGGAGACAGATAAAGAGCACTGTTGGGCCTAGAATAAAACCAGGAGAGAAGGGGTGGGTTGTTTTGTTGTTGAAGAAAGAACATGTTGAAAGAACATGGGTGTGTGCAGTCTGGACAGAGCCCCCAGTGCTTTGTAGAGGTGCGCTCTCAGGGCTTTTGGGGTGTTAACAAGTTTGGAGGTTTACTGCTTATGCAACAACATGCACTTTTGCATAACTGTTATGTAAAATGGGAGTATGGGATTAATGTGTGGCTGATACATAATACACATCTCCCAAAAGCTAGTGGAAATCAGGCATGACAGGAATGAGCGTGTAGCCAAAGCAAGTTTATTTGAAATGTTGAATGAAGATATTCACATTGGTCATTGAAGACTTATTTTTATCTTCCAAGCTTTCTTCCACCCTCCACTGTCCCTGCAAGTGCTCTGCCAATGTTACAGTGGCTGTGACTGATCTTTGGAGGGTCTTCAGGCAGCTGGCAAACCTGGTTTACTTCACTGGGTATAGGTATTATTAATGTCAGGTGCTTAAATTATGTACCAGGGAAACTGAACACTCCGCACAATCACTAAAGAGAAGTAAATGTCTGTTTTTCTGTCTGAGGGTTTGTTTGATGCCTGGAGTTCAGCAGCAAGAATATTCCTCACTCATGCTGTATTCTTGTATACAGTAAGGTGGAGATGGATGTTGTCAAGGAGTTGTCATACAATAGTGTTTGTAGAAGCAAGGATGAAGTATGTGTATAAAAACAAAGTTTATATCATGCCTTTATAGTGCTTTCCTTATGTGTCCATTGGGTAGGTCATCTTTGAGTGCTATTTGAGCTAAGCTTTTGGTGGAATTGTTTGGGGGGGTTGGTTCTTTTATGTATGTTCTTTTTAGTGCCTTTGGTAGTATCTTTTCCTGCAGTGTTTGCAGGAGTAAAGTCTATGACTTAGTTCCATATGGGGCAAAGAAACACAGCAGAAGCCGAGGACTTCCTTGCCAAGATCAAAGGAAGAGGAAGATCTTCCTGGTAAGCTCTTGAGAACACTCTGCATGATGACCAAAGCAGCTGCTATAGGAGAGTGCTTAAAGTGAATGAACTGCAGAAGACAGGAAACCTGGGGAGTCTGGAAGCAACAAAGGCACCTTGAAGAAGGTGAAGCATGGCAAGACCAACTGGCATATTAGGTGAAAATAGCAGGAACAAATTGCCAGCTTGCATAACTTTTCCTATTTGGTGCAGCTATGCCAGTGCAAGAGGCTTAAAGCAAGAAACCTCAGTCTGTCTTCTTACACTTTAACAACAGGTTACCAAAAATATCAGCCCAGTTCATCGAGAACTTCTACTAACAGAAGAGCAGTGAAATTGCAAATCATGTTTGTCCGTGTATTGAATTTCAGCATTTACTTGGCACTGCCTTGTGTTGCTGCTGGAATATGGCATGGGGTCCCCAGCAGGCCCCAGTACTTTGTGTGGCTGCAGAACACATTATTTAGCCTATCTTAAGGGCAGACTCACTATTGAGCCAGAGGTTCTGCTTTGAATCGCTGAAAATTATTTTCCTTGGTGCATGTTATTTCAAGCTACTTGTAGAAATCAGTGGTTTGAGTTCCTGCTTAATTTAGCTATTCAGTTCACAAGGCTGCTTCTGTTATCCTTCCAGACCACATCTTGGTGTACATCCCACTTGTTCAACAGGTTTTGTTTTAATAGAAATAAATAGTTAGTGCATAGCCATTTGTATCTCATGTGCAGAAAAGGGAAAAATCTGAGTCCCACACATCTTTCCATATTGTATACATGTGTGAGTGGTTTTGCAAAAAATGACATGCGATACGTTGGTATATTTTATTAACAGTTGGCAATGCAAGACCAACATTTTGGTTTCAAAGTAGTGGCAGAACTTACACAGATTGCCACTAAAACCAAAGGCTGAATCTAGCACCACATCACTGTTTCTAAGTCTTAGCAGACAGACTGGATACTCAAAGGCAAAAGAGATACAACAAAAGTATTTTGATAAACAGATATCACCCACTTTAAAGCATTGAATCTCAGTTTAATTTTTCCCATGCTACATAAATAGTCTCTTCACTTCCTTTAGCCCTTGTGGTTTTTCATTTCCCACTGTTACCCGGACAAAAAAAAAGAAAAAGCAATTATATTTATGAGGACTCTGTGTTGCTCAGTTTAGGATTCTCATTTCTTCAGTAAATGTACTTAACAAAATTAAATGATTTGGGAATGTGGGAATGTGCCAGGAATGCAGTCAACTACTGTGGCAAGCAGATGGATGAAGTTTCAGCTGAACATGATGTGCCCGAGTTACCATTTTTGTTTAGAAACTGATGGCCATAGTCACTGGCCACCCTTAGAGCAGCCTGTGAAGAATGTATTCTTAAAAAGCTCAGGATTGCAGTTTCATATTCCCAGCACTTGCAGGCTTATAGGAGAACTTGTTCTCCATCTAGACACTGAACTGGGTTCTGGGACCAGTGCACTGTGAACTTAGACATAACCTGATTGCATGCATTATCTGCCATTGATGAGTCTAGGTCAAAGCATGCACCTTAGAGCCCTGTTGCCACGTGTAAGTGCATATGTGCATCCAACACCGTGGGTGTCCCTTCTGTGCAAATGTATGCCAAGCCTCCCAGAGGTTAATTTTTGATTTTTCAGACATGCCTTTACAAAGCTGCCTTATTTTTAATTTTTTTTTGTTGTTTTTGTTGCTATGGAAACCCTGAATGTACCATTCTCTCAGATAACTTGTTCATCATGTTTTCCACAGAGCTTCATTAAAATATTCTGTTTGGCTTTTGTTTTCGTTTAAATCTATTCAATGGTGCAGTCTGTCTACAGATTTTAAAAAGCCGATCATTTATGGTTTAAAGGTTTCTTAACGGCAGGGGTAAAATTTAGGCATTTATTCTTGTGGCAAGCTCTACGAATTGAATAGGATTTTGTAGATTCAGAATCAGATTCATTGTTTTGAGGAATATATGTTGAAATTGGCCACTGAAATGTTAATTCTTTGTTCTTACTGTTATTTTCTATGTTACTTTACCAGATAAATTAAATTTACTTATAGGTCCCCTCTTACTTTTAGAGTCAGCCTATGAAGTTGAAGTGGATACTTCCTGTGATTCATTGTGCCTGTTTTGAGTATTATGTATATACTTCGTATTTTAAATTTCCTAGAGACAGATGTGGCAGGTTTGCCCATACCTGACAGCAGCCATTTTTACTCTGCTGAGTCTGGATGGGTTTGAATTAACTTTTCTTTATAGCAGCCTATATAGTGCTGTGTTTTGGATTTGTAGCTAAAACAAAGCTGACAACACACCAGTTCTTTGGCTGTTGCTGAGGTCATGCAGCATCAAGGCCTTCTCTGTTTCTCACACTGCCTCCTTGATCAGTAGGCTGGGATGGGCAAGAGGCTGGGAGGGGACACAGCCAAGACAGCTGACCCAAACTGGTCAAAGGGATAGTCCATCCCATATAACATCATGCTCTTCCTCCTCAGGTGGAGGAGGAAGAACACTTTGGACTTCCAGAGTGACTACTGCTCAGAGATTGGCTGGGCATTGATCTGTCTCTGGGAGGTGGTGAGGGATTTTCCTTTACATCAATTTCCTTTGCATCAATTTGCCCAACCACTTCCCCACCACCCCCCCTCGTTAAACCATCCTTGTCTCTACCCATGAATGTTCTCCCTTTTGTTCTTCCTGTTCTCTCCCTTATCCCTTCATGGGGCAAGGTGAATGAGCAAGTGGTCACATAAGTGCTTGGCTGCTGGCTGAGGTTAACCTACCAGAACACAGTTTTTTTCTTTATCTTGATGCAACTCTTCATGTTGCATAATGTTGAATAATGTTCAAAAGCGAGGGCCTTTATTTCGCCATTCTTGAAGGTCACAGTGTAGAAAATTGCAGTGTTCTTCAACAAAAGCCTGGTTTGCTGCAGGTTTAGTGTTCTTTTTAGTAACCTCACTCCCTCCCAAAATCGATTTTTCTTAAAGAGCTCTTCCTAATTGCTGTCACAACCTCCCTGGTTTCTGTCCCATTTTATCCTCTTTCAGAGGTGTTAATGTTTACATGTGCCCATAAATACAGAAATGTAAAAAGACAGCAGGCCATTTTGTCTCCTGTTTTCTTAAGCACAAGGGAAAGTTTTGTGTGGTATAACCTTGAAGCATGGTAGTCGTTATGTCAGGGCTTGTACTGTCATTAAAGCAAAACAGTGCAGTCATCCTGGGAACTTTGATACTAGCCAGTCTCTCGAACACTGGACAGAAACTACTGATTGAAGCACTGCAGACACAAGACAATTTGCAGGAGCAATAGCTTTTCATATCCCTGTAAATCTCTTGTTCTGATTCATGTATGTTTCCACAGTATTCAAGTAATTCCTTTAACCTGCAATAGAGTTACAGCTACTGAGAATATACTTCCTGTAAACAGGGTGATGGATGGCAGAACAACGTTCCCATGTATCTTCTCCCTGTCAGCACAGTAATGTTAAATGTGAGCTGAATTAAAAAGGATCATTGAGCAAGCTCTGTTTCCTCAATAGATTGCTCTTCATGCTGATACATGAGTGAGAATGGTCAAGGTGTGGTGGAGCTGATGGCACAAGTCACTGCAAATAGATGAGAGCTGTCTTTGCTACTGGCTGGTGCAGATGCACAGGGCTCATAGGGAGGCCTTCATCTGCAAAGACCTTGGTCTCACATGCACATGTCAGAAATGTCATTCCCCTGTCCTTCAGGAAGAAAATCTGTTGTCTGGCATACTGAGCAAGTACATGCCTGTGCAAATCTTGGTGGTGTTCGAACAGCATCTGAGTACCAAAAAATGTCCTGTATTCATGTATATTAATCTGAGCTGATTGAAATCACGCTTCTCCCTGAACTAGGGTCTGCTTCCAAAAACTCTCAGACACAAATAATTGCTAGGGGAAGTCTCATGCCACATCTCACTGAGACACTGCATCCTGTGATGCAGCCTCTGAGGTAGCGCCTCACGCAAGTGCTTTGGTGCTCAGAAATGAGATACACTAGGCCTAGGGATTATCTTCTGCCCTTTTCAAGTCCTCATCCGTCGCCTGTGGTTGTGCTGCTAAAGAGGCACAGAGGTTGACATGAGGAGCCACTGCGTCTCTGTGTAACCTCTGCAACAGCATCTGCCTCAGAGGTTTCAGGTAGGGGCACGACCTCTCAACTTGCAGTGAACCAGCCCCAAGTGTCCCAGGTTACCCCTTGCAGACCAGGGCTGCAAGATCTGTTACAGAGATGGCAAAAAGCCCAATGTTAGTTCACCTTGACTGGCATTTAATGACTGTGGAAAGCCAGGAGGAGCTTTGGTCGCTGTGAAGTCTTGAGGTAGCTAAATGGCTTATCTATCTGCCAGACTCTTCAGTGTCTGCTACATGCATAGAAATTTCTGTCTTTTTATGAGTGAGGATGCTTGCCCTTCACTCAAGCTTAGTAGTGCAGGCATGGGGGGGAGCAGTGTGTCATCTGGGGCTTCCTGGAAGGCGGAGTGATGCATTCTTGTTTCTAGTTCATAGTAACCTTGGGGGACGTGAAGACCCTGGCAGTCTTGGGGCTCAGCCCTGTTGAGATGTTACACTTTGCCTTCTAGCCTGAACAGAAGAGAATCAAGACATCCCCTCTCCAGGAAAAGCATGGGGTGAGAATTGCATTAGCCACACTAGGAGATTACTCTCCTCTCTCAGGACTTCCAGTTAATATGATTCCCCTTCTTTTTAGTTTTTTCTCGTGCTGAAACAAGTCTGCCTGTGTTAAACAACAGACCCTTTTCCTCGGTTTT
>JAVHNF010060243.1:19227-31026 GCA_034783455.1 Micropsitta finschii | reverse complement strand
AAAGGCACTAGATGTGACCAGTCTGAGGCACTGCAGAAGGCAGGGTGTAATTTCTTCCCTTTGTGAGGGAGAGGGAGGTGTGTGCCTCTGCAGCACTGTCAGTGCAGCCGATGTTGGTGAGGTGGAAGAATTGCTGAGGTTCCCATCTCATCCCATCAATGCTAATGGAACCACTCAGGTGTTAATGGATTATTGCACCACACACACCTAACACAGCGTATGCAGGCAGCTGTTCAGAAATTCACAGTAAATCTGTAATATTCTGTTAAAAGGGAAGAAAGAGATTTGACAAGTACCTGATGGGAGATAATAATTTAAAGGTTGTCAGGCCTAATGCATGCAAATACACACCGATGTAAAGACTATACACTTGCTGATTATTGTTTCTTTTTTATTATATTACCTCCTGAGCTTGTAACAGGATTCCTTCCTTTGCAGTCCATGGGGATTGGATATGTCCTTACACAGAGCCTGTCTCTGCACTGCATAAAGCAGTTCTTTCAAAGCGGCGAAACTGCTCAGTAAAGACTTGACTTTTCAGATGCAAACAGTACACTGGTATTTCTAAAAAGTTAGTGTTTGGAATAACCTTTAACTGGGATGTTTTAATTTCTCATGTTCTTAACCAGTTCTTGCAGTTACCAACCTTTAAAATAAGTAACCTGACAGCATCACAGGTCTGACTGCACCAAAGCTGAGGGTTTGTTCATGCTTTTAATGTATACTGGTTGTCTACATTTACATTCTGACAGGACACTGAGGAAGCATCTTTCTCAAATATGGCCAGGCTTCCTGCATGCATCCCTAACCTGCTGCACAGAAAAGAGATGTGGAAACAAAAAGTTGAAACTCTTGAAATAAATAGGCCTGCAGTTTCCCTTTGCTTCTCAAAGTACATTCAAAAAGTCTGTGAGGTCCACGAGGTTACTCAAGAGCTTAAATTACATCATCTTCCAGCACAGAACACTCAGCACTGTCTAGGAAAATGCCCAAATTTCAATGGCATTGCTAACATGAGTGAATTTACTAGTTTGTGTTTAAGCCCCATCTTCAGCTGACATCAGGAAAACCCTCTAGAAGTTGTTCTGTCATTCAGTGGACGGCTGGCTGACATCAATTTTAATTGGAATTCTGTCTGAACCTGCTACCTCAGGCTTACAGATTACAAGGTTTACTACAGGTTTCCAGCCACAAGCCCAATGGAAAAATTTTCAGTGTAAAACCCTAGAAAAAGTGAATTCCTTTTCCAGTAGAAGCACAAGGAATTACTAAAATAGACAATTTTGGAGCACAGTGGGTCCCAGGATCTCAAATGTAACCTTACTTTGTAGGACATAACAACGAGCTTGATTCACTGGGGACTAACAAAGGAAAGAGAGGAGAATGTACTTTTAAAGCACTTCATTGTCATCAAGAGGTCTTTTATTTGGATGTACTGTGGGAGGTAAGAGTTGACTTCCAGACGGTTCTTTGAGTAATTTACTCTTAAAATGTCTGAAACATCATTTACAAAAGAAACATGCCTGAAAACACATTAACGTGCGGTTCAAATGTGAACTATCACCAGGCTGTTCCCTACCATATTTCCAGGCATGGTGCGCATGAGGCCAATTCCTTCATTACATCTTAGTCCTCCCCAAGTGTGCTATGACTAAAGGCAGTGTTGGTCTTGCCTGGCTATATGCAGAGTGATGTGAACACTAGGACCCAAGAATGACAGAGACAAAGCTATCTCAAACTGTTAGCACTTCTTCTTGGGCTGTGGAAGCAATATTGACTTTTTTTTTACTCCAAGGTATCTCTCCCAGCAGGCAGCAGGACAATAAAGACTGGCTTTGAGCCCAGATCAGATCTTGTTAACTTTAGTCCCAGGCAGATCTGCAGTGTAACCTGGATCAAGAGTACACAGCAATTTACAAACAACAGCATTAATCTGCCTGTAATGGATTTATTTTTATTTCTACTATTAACCGATATCAAAATGGATTCTGCTTTTCTGTAGCCCTTCTTCCCATGTGCAGTGAGCCACTGCTGAAAAGCATTTGTTCTTTACATTTTGTCTTGCTAGATTTTTCTGTGGTGGTAGCAATGACTCCACACACAAATGAGGTTCATGTACAGGGTGCTACCATAAAGGCCACGTACGCTTATGGCATAGAATCATTTTGAAGACTTAATTTCAGGATGTGCTGGAGTATAAAGGGGCGATACTGCAGATACAGATACTGCACTCATTTTCAGTGCAAACAAGATGGTAACATTGACCAGGAATGTATTTGCGACGACTTACTACCTAGTTAGCAGTACCTAGCACAACACTTGAAATAAAAGCTTGATAGCATTATACTGGGTGAAAAGATCTGCCTGAAGACTGGCAAACAAGTTGTTTTTAAAAATGGGCAGTGGCTTAAACAAAATGGATGTACAGTCCAGGAAAGTGAATTGCACACTATTCACTAGCCTATTATTAGCGATTCCTTGGGTCTGAAGTTAAACATTGCCACATACGTCTGACAAAGGTCAAGTCTTAAGGCAGGTGACTCCAGCACAACCTCAAGACTGCAGAAATCTGGAGGGGTCAGACAAATTGGGCCGCACTGGCTGTGCCCACACCAGCACCTGCCCCTCCAGCATGGGCTGCTGGGGTGTCTCTCAGGGATAGCTACTGCAGGGACAGAAATACGCATCTGGAGGGTGACAGGGCTGAGTTACTGTCACTGTCCTTGTCTGACCAGCCTGCAGAGTGCTCTCCTAAAACAGAAAGGATATAGGTGAAAATGCCTTTTGGTCGCTGCGCTGCTCCACACAAAGAATGTCTTCATTTGAGGCACTCTACAGGGAATGTTTATGCTGGATTTCTTCTTCTGCCTCACTTGTCCCATCTGTGCTGTTTGTTCATTAATTTAAGAGAAGCCAAAAGGGAAATTTTCACTACCCTTCTGTCCTCACTGTCTTATCCCCTTCACTGCCCCAGGGCACGGCTGTTAGCAGCAGAATGGAACACCATGAGGTCCCTTGACTTCCCACAGAGCATTTTCAGCAAATGGCCAAGAGCTGACAATAAGCATATTTCTGTGCTTCTCCCCTCCACCCTCCCCTGCTGCAGGGGTCTTCACAGTGCTGCTCTGCCCAGCCCTGGTGCACCCACTCTTGCTGTGCCCATGGCAGCACTTATCTGCCCCTTACTTAGGCAACGCTGCCCTGTGGGGCCATGCTGTGGGCTGCAGTCCCGCCACCCTCCCTCACTCCAGGACCAAGTGAAGTAACAAAGGCTAAAGCATTTGGGCTTTCTTTTGGAACACAGCTTTGTCTTATGGTCAGTACAATCCATCTGGTTGCTTACAAAGCCCTGCTTTTAGGGACAACTCAGCTTCCTGTTTGCCCCTGACACTACCAGGACTTCTTTTCTGGTTGCTGTGAGCCCTCTAAGTGCACTCAGGTATTGTGATGGTGATCACCTGACTGGGATCATCTGTTCTGTTGCTTCTCAGGGACATGTTCTGTTGCTCTTCAGACACATTTTTAGGAATATACGTATCTCTTACAGAAGCAGGCACTTCTGTTTAGCATCATTGTGCTAAAAGCACATTAAGGGAGAGCATCCCATTCACAAAAAAGGCAACCAAATACCCCAGCTTTTACTGAAGCAAAGTGGATTTTGAGACCCCGATTTTACTGCAGGGCACTAAAGAAGTGCCCAAGCATGTTAAAACCCGACACACAGGCCACGTTTCATGGACCGCCCTCTGCATCATCACCTACACTGCTTTATAAAAGCAAGAAGGCACAAAGCATGACACGTGCAGCTCTGCTTCCTCAGCCACCAGTCAGAACAGTACCAGTTGTACCTCCAGATACCCAAGTCCAGACTCAACCTTGCTGCTGGATACCACTCCTTAAAGAGCACAGTCATGGAAGTATTTCTCCATTATCCATCTCTTCTATCCTTTCTACACTGGATTTCCAGTACTTCTCACCTTCCCTTGCTTTTGCTATTGTTTGGACACACTTTATTCCCAGCTGAAAGAACCACAATAAGCGAACCATGAGCCAGTGTTTACATATTTTCACATTGTGCACTCTCTTCTGGCTCCTAATTTTTTCTTCCTTGACATTACTACTCCTCAAAGGAACCATTAGTTCTAGACTAGAACTATTCATTTGTGCATTCTGGACAATTTCCAAGCCTTTCCAAGTGTAACATTTCAACAGCACTTTGTCCTATCCTTACCTACAGTTCTTCATTCCAGGGTCTGCAGTTTGACTTCTGTCCTACAGCATGTCACCCGTCACTGTACTTCTGTGAGACATCGCAGTAGAAGCATTTCCTTTGGCTCTTGCAGAGCAATTATCAAGAAGCCAGTACTGAAACATCTTTAAAGAGCTACTGAGACATAACTCTGCTGTAAGAAAATTGAAGCAGCTTAGAAAGATTACTTTACCCTCCCACTCTTTAGCATGTGCTGGAAGAACACCCTTCCCCACAGCTTGGAGGCATACTGCATTTGCCTTACCACTACTTAAAAGAAAAGCAGCCAATTGTTTAAATAATCAGAGAACAGAGACTTTAACAAGACTGGTAAAAGAGAGACAAATGAATTGTTACTGCATCTGTGAATGAATGCTGATGTTGTCTTTTGTTGCAGTACAACAATATTAATTTTTAAAAGGGTCTGGTTTTTATTACAATTTAGAATACTCATTATTCTGGTTTCTGAGCTCCTAAATGTGCAGCACAATGTTCCCTGACACCTTGAAGCTATTTTATTTAAAGGAGAAAAGTTTATTTAACTTTTGTAATGTTGTCAAATTGAGGTTGCAGGAGACAGTATATAGCAGGCGCAGGTTGCCCGCTTATTCTGGATTCTGTTTCTTGCCCCACTGATCTAAGGTCCTTACTGGGGCAATGGCCTCTATGGAAAACCCATGATCACACAAGCTGTTGAATACAGGTTGTAACTACAGCCTCAGGGTTTTTTTTTCTGTTCAGGTGTAACTGCCCATTTTTCAGGAGGAGAGAGGACAGAAAGGGTTAACAGAGCTCCCACCCCACATTAGGTGTAAAAGTACACACAGCCTATCCCTGCAGCCTGGGCAACAGCATCCAGCCATGCACTGGACCTGGCACTATTGAGCTGGTACAGCCTGAATGATAAGGCTTGTGTCAGAGCCTCACTGTCTGGTCCTTGAGGTGTTGCTATGTAGTTGGTAGGGGTTCAACTTTCATTGGGTACCATGCAGTTAAACAGCTGTTATGAAAAACCATGGAACTAGCACAGATAACACATATAAAATTACTTGCCCAGCAACTCCTGCATCAATCAGGGATTTGCTGTGACCTTACCCACACTGCATCAGCCTGGAGAGATGAACAACAGCAATGTAATGGGAACTTAAACACATGAGAAATAGTCAGTAAAGACTATAATATGCAATATGAGGGATCACCACTCTAATAAAGCCTTCCTATTCTAAATTACTATTAGAAGTAAGTACTTTTTCTTTCACTTGTGATCTAAATGCAGGCACCTACAAGTTAAGGGACTTCTTTCAAAAGGCAAAGTCTATCCATTGAGGGAACTGCTGTTGCCACAGCACAGAATTCAGCTGTTGGGACTACCACAATGCGGGAACCAATTCACAGAACTTTGTTACTGTTTGAAAGATACTGAGGAAACACCGAGAACCTGTTCAGTGTGCAATATAGCACCTTGTGCTTTGATTCTGCAAGGAAACCTCTGGGGGTTTCTGAGGGTTTGACTTGTTCTCTCAAAAGTAGTTTTAAAGTTTAAACTCTTAACTACTTATGTCTTCTCCCCTTTTCCTCACTCCAGCTCATCAGGCCACATGACTGCAAGAAAAACACAACTAGAATATTGAAGCTAACACCTCTGGAACCAGTGCTGCAGGCACATCAAACTGCCAGAAGTAACTGTTGTAAAGCTGCAAACACTGTTAATGCTGTACAGTTCCTATGGGAAGGTCTTGCTTCAGACAAGGTTTCCAGCTGGGTAGAGGCAGAAAGAGTTGAGAAACATTGCAAGAGAAGAAGGAAGACAAATTTGCCATATATCACACACTGCAGCTTCTCCGTCATCAATAAGCAGGGTGAGACAAATGGGTTAGGAAAAAAAAACACCAGTAGTTTTATATGTGTAACAACAGAAGCAGGAACAGAAATCCCCCTTCTCCCACCCTTCAACATAAAGACTGCAAGCTTGGCTTGCTTTGTGCAGCCCTCTTGATGAGGCATAAGCACTGCTCTGGAAGCACTTTTAAAGACTATCAGAGGCTAGCCTTAGTAACACAGGGTAAAGGTTTCCACATCTTACTTGTGGACAATATGAATTACAGTAAGAACAGTTATATGCTCTTTTCACTGATGAGTTTCTCCACTGGCAAAAGGTAGTTGTTGGATGTAAGATTTTTTTTCTTCCCTCAAAAACGTGCACTTGCCCTTTAAACTAAGAACTCTTATGGAAAAATAAACCCGATGTACGATAAAAGGCATTTATGATGTGACTTCTGCTGAGTAATGAAAGCACAACCTTCAAAAATAAACAGGTTTTTATCTTTGTAGAAACTGGTATCAGCATACAAACTATTACAGTTCAAACATTATTAACTTGGAACTATATATATTAAGTATCACGATAGAATCACTCCTTGCTACTTGGCTGTGGAAATGATAATCAGAAGTTCTGTCTATGTCTTGCAGTAAAGTAAGCATCAAGTCTCCATTATGATCTCTTCACTGTTCTCTCAGGAGAGAGAAGCATTGTTCTGACAAACCACAGCAGATACCTGGAATGCAGAGAAAACCCAAGAAAATCCTGTGTGATCTCAGCTGTATGTATAAAGGTCTTAAAAACTGGAAGTAGGTTTTTTTTAAAGCATGCTTGGCTTAAGACACTCAACATTAGTCAAGTGGAGATATTTATGTATTATTCCAGCTCACATTGTGCATATATTACTGTAACACTCCCATAACAAAATTACAAGACACACGTACGTTCTTGAGATGGTCCAGTTTTAGGAGGCACTACAGAATTACAGAATTATGAGAAAAATCAAGAAGCTGAGAAGATTACAGAACAGGAAAAAGCTAACTTAAGTGTTTATCAACATTTTTGTTCTGAAGCTTGGAGGATTCAGACTTATTGTTACAGGTTCAGGCAAACTCTTCTATGCACAGGCATAAAGTCACATACATTCTAAACAGAAAAGCAAGTAAGCTGCCGCTACTATTTTATACTGTTAAATCTCAACTTTTTCACTTCTTAAAGTACCAAAATCTTGTTTGGAGAAACTTCCAACTGTTTCAGAACACGTGCGCTTCCCTGAAGGCAAAGGGTTCTGGTTTTCCTCAGGAGCAAATTGCTGTTAAATATTCTTAAGTTTCAAAATAGATGAGGGCTGAATGCATCTTGAACACTGGAAAACTAATCACACCTGTCAAAGGGAAGAAGATATAGAATTTTTGCTACCTTTCCATGAACAACAATATTGCCTGGAACAAAAATAAACAGGCCTTTCAGCTAGTAGGTCACACCCATTTAACAACATATCATGTGTTACTAGAAGAGACATGTTTAAACCAGTCTTCGAGTGGATTTCTTTAATTACAGTAAAGTCACCTTAAACATTCCCCCCCGCCTCCCTCTAACACAAATCCTTATGGTCATCAAAATCATTAAGGGAATAAGTAAAATGCCAAAGTCGTCAACAGCTCTTATGCACTATTTAATGCTCAGAGTCCTATAGGGCAGGAGAAAATATGGTTACATGTTATTATGTTTACAGTACTTAAGAATGCAAAATCAAATCCCACTCTGATACCACAGACTGTTGTATTTATCAATCTTTCAGATGATATTAGCTTTACAAATGAGTAAACCGATACATGTCTCGCAAGGCTGAAGTGAAGAACACGCACTTTTGCAGGCATTCCAGCTCTGGAGGCAGATCACAGCCAACATAAACTCCATTCATTAAACTGTATTCTAACAGTGCACAAAAACAGGGATCCTGGAAGAGAAGAGGAATGTTTAACTTAAATTACATTGCTCTGTGAAGTGAATTTTCACACAAATTAACATGGCACATGAATGCAGGAGATTTAACAGGACCTTTTCCAGCAACAGGACTGCTGCAAGAATGGCCTAACACTGGAGGAAGGCTTACAGCTGCTCTAAGTATCTGTTGCACATAGGTGTGGGGAGACAGAACCTACTACTCCAACCTGCCTTCCTTTTATCTGGAAAGTCAGACATAAAACCAAGACAAAATTAACCCCCCAGATCATTCATTTACTGTGGCAAATACCAAAAGCATAAAAGCAAAACTTACTTTTGCAAGAACATGAGGATTTCCAATGACAATGAGCAAAGCTTTTGCTCTAGTAACTGCAACATTAAATCTCTTTGGGTTAAAGAGAAAGCCCAAACAGTATCTGTCATCACCAAATAAGCCTTCACGAGATCGCACCTAAAATTAATTATGGTTAATTTTAGTAATAGAATAATGAGAAAGCAACTTACCTCACTACAGCCACAACATAACTTTAACACAGTATTTGGTTCCTGCTGCAATCCACATCTGCAGCTCAACATCAGCAATGCACGAGTTAGTTAGGTAGCTGCAATTTAGAAGCTATTTCTCACCCCAGGCTTTCCCACAGGAAGTCTGTTCCCCAACAGGCTACTAAGGTAACTTCATCAATTACAAGAGAATGGTGCACTGGTTTTATTTTAGCATCAGGACTATCGTACTGTAATTTGAAACACAAGATACCAAAACTGCTTCCGAAACCCCAGTGATTTTTATCTTGTCAGTACAAGAAATGCTAGAACTGCTGGTATTCCAAGTCCTACAGCTGAATGACAACTCACAGTGCATCTTTTCTGCAAGCCTCCTTCAGTAGTCTCATCAGTGTGCTTTGATGTAGCTTGGAAAAAACAGCCAAAGCAACTAGTGTACTGTAATGTGCTCATTAAATTTACACCTCTATTTTACCTATATTTGAACCCATCTTTGATAAAAGATGGTTCATGACCAAAATAATGAATTCTTATAAATAGAAGCATGGTACATACCTAGAAGTAGTTTAAGAGAAAATGCTGGATTGAAAAGCTATGGTATGACGCAGAACAAAGAAAGCCGTTGTAGTACGACTGTCCTTCAGGAAAAAAACCCAAACAAGACAATCTCACGAACTCTTCCTGCAAGCTACAAAGCAATCCCCAAAACTAACTATTCCTCCACCACTGCATCCACCCTGCTTTCCACTGCTTTGGTTGTTTACACGGCTGTTTTATCCTACTCCTGGAAATCCTACGTACTCCTGTTACAAGTAGGCCGGTACTGGTCATATCTTCAGCTACACATTCCTGGTCTATACTTCGTCCTTTGACCAGTTTGCCATGTATGCCATTACCCAGACTTACAGGCTCTGCCTGTTCTGTATGTTCTTGAACAGCCCTGAGGGACCTGGGTCACAAACACCTCAGGAGCTCCACGTTCCAAACACTTCCATCTTCTAAGTTTAGAGACTTACTGCACCAAAACCATGTCACCATTTGGAAAAAAGCAAGTATATGCAGACTTATTTTGTATTCTTAACTGAATTTCACACTGTAGAAACATAGCTATGTAGGGCCCACAATGCCCACCAAAAAGAAAGTCTGAACCCTCAAGCATCACTCTACACTGACTTGGTATCACTTGCTAATGTTCGCAATATTAAGTTAAGCTTTCTCTAAGATTTCCCAACTGTCTTCTTCCACTGATCCAGCAGAGATTTTTACTTCTGTCCAGACATTCAGCATGCCTGCAACAGCACGTATTTGATAGCTCCTAACTCTGATGGGTACCATGTATTCTGGTAGCAAGAAGCTGTCTGAAAAAAGCCTCAGCAGCTATCAGCTGACTTGTCAGCTGCTGCTTACGCTTCTCAACCCCACACTGATTTCTTCTTAAAAGCACAAAGAAAAGCCTCCTGACAAGAGCCTCAGGCAACAATCTTACATGCCTGAGAAGACAAAAGAACATAAAATTAGGATATAAAGAAGCTGCTGTAGCTTTTCCCTTTATGGGGTTTTCACATGAAGTCAAATACCAGGGATAGGTACATTTGCTGGAATAGTATCTATGATTTAGAGAGGGAATGGGCATATGCTTACATTTAACCTCAGCTCAACTTTGGGAGTCTTCTGAAGTCTGATGTCTCAGCTGCTACAAACAGTATTTCCATACTCTAGTCAACTGCCTGAAAACTACAATATCATTTTTGCCACCAGCAAATAACATGCATTGAGATCTTTCAGAACAGATAGACATCTGCTAGAGCACATTGGTCATCGACTTTGCAAAAGAAGATGAGAGACAAAGGCTGCCAGCTTCCAAATAAAGGCAAGCCCTCCCAGTACTCTGTGACACAATCCTCTTTGTCCCTTTGTCAAACGGCCTCAACACAATTCCACATGCACCATCTTCCCAAACCTGTGTATCTTTCCATTCTCCCTAAGCAAAAGTACATTATCTGAATGAAACTCCAAAATAAATTCAGCATGAGTTTCTACAAAGGTTTAAAGTTTACCTCAAAAGTCACAGATGCTCTACTGTTTCCATGCACCTAAAACTAAGCTGTTTTCAAATACTGTGACAGACTGACAAAAATACAGCTTTTAATTTTTTATTCTTTTATCTTGTAAAGCCCTGTATCAAAAAGGAAACACGGAGAATCAGACACATACAAAAACTCTCTAGATGACCACAACAAATATACATACTGTTGATAAGACGACAGCTGTGTACTCCTGCCCTTGAAACTCTTCTACTGAGCCAACTTTAATGTCTGCCAAATCGATACTTCTCAGAAGAAGTCTGATTTTTTCTGCCTACCAAGAAAAAACAAAACCAACACCAAACAAGTGTTTGAAGGAATTTATTTTTACCTTTGAGGTTTACATGTGACTACTTCCGAAGTGAAACATACTCTGTATGCAAGTATGTGATTTAACACAGAGAAGTCACAGGAAATGCCTACACCTCGCTCAGCCATCATTCACCAATAAGGTTTTAAAATCAAATAGTAACTTTTCCTGAGGAGTATCACACTTATTACACAACTGAGAGGGTACAGCACTCGCTACCATCATTGAAACAGAAATCAATCTGGATTTTAATGAGACGAACAACTTAGATCCATAAACCCTCTTCTTACAATTTTCATTACATCCACAACCATGCTTACCACAGGTGCAGCAGGGCAAGCAGCTTTCCCCAGTCCCTCAAGACAACTGTGCAGATTCCACCTTTGCCAGCTGCATCATGCAGTTAAAGACAGAGGTGAGATGTGACCTTAAGTACCCTCCCAAAAAGAGAAAGAGAAGAAGGAGTCCTGTGGACCGAAATGCTGCTATGTGTGGGATCAGCATATTACCATCTGCTAAAAGCTGCTTGGAGAGCATACACTAAGAGCTCCAAGAAATTTACCATAAAATGATGCCTGGCTAAGATGGGGAATAGTCAATGACTACTTTTTAATTCGCATTCCTGCAATACAAGGTGTTTTTCTTGAAGTGGACATTATTCTTCTATGTCTTGCATCACAGGCAGATGAAGGACATAATCACATTAAAAGATGTGAAACGTGTTAGGGAGTATAAGAGGTTCAGCCACACCAATATATAAATATTTAAAACCAAATAGTAACTGCAAACACAGGCAGGCACATACACCTGATCAGAAGGATCAGTGTATTTGCAAGCGTGATTTCCTCAACAGGGGTTGGTCATT
>JAVHNF010060242.1:37114-56500 GCA_034783455.1 Micropsitta finschii | reverse complement strand
TTTTCCCTTATTTATTTTTCTTATCTGTTTGTTTCTGTTGGGTTTGTGCTGGTTTGGTTTGGGGGGTGGGGAAGTTCTAATTTACGGCCTAGGTTTAAACCACAACAGCACACTAATGAAAGATACATACTTTCTCTTGAATTCAGTCATTTTGCTTGTTTTCAAGGGAGCAGTACTTGGTCTACATTTTGGACTCAGTTCTACCACAAGCCACATTTTAAAACATGCAACTGTTTTGAACAAAAAGATACGGTCAGCAGGGAAACCACCAAGAATTTGCTTGGTACCTTCACTCCCCTGCCACCTTTTTAATTTAAACCCACCTCTACTAATATACATAGCTGGATGCATCTGACCTGTGAATGCTGTCCCTGGATGAAACAGTAATTCTTGGGCCCTGTTATCTTTTAAGAACACGTGGAAATGGAAGTGGAAATCATTGTCCCCATCACAGCAAGCACTGCTCCCTCCTTTTGTTGTACTCTCCTCCATTCTTTTCAGTAAAAATCATAAAAAAATCATTCTGGACCCAGTGGATAAAATAAGATGACTTCTTTTTACTTCTTTTAATGTTAATCTATGTTGCTCCAGTAGGAGAAATGACACTCTATAGGTTTCATGGGTTTTATTAGGCAGAAAAATATATCAAAGAAAAGAATTGCATCTATTACCTCTTGTTGCCTAGACGTTCAGTAAATGGGAAAATTGACATTTAAACTTTCCTCTAATAATCTATTTTCCACTTAGCATAGCCTACTAATTACTGAGCTACATAAGTTTAAGCTTTCAATTATTCTGATGAGATTAAACCATTATTGTGCTGGGAGAGTATATACTAGCCACATTTCCACTATCTTCACTGCAACTCCTAGCAAGTCATAATTGGCAAATGCTAAGAGATTTAGAATATAATCAAGTACCTTTTCCACAAGCAATTTTTTTTCCCCCATTACTCAAGAGACTCAAAATTCCAGCAGGTTTTAAGTCAACCGCTAAAGCCTTCATCAAGGCGTATTTGAGAAGACACAGCTCTTAAGCAGCTCTCCCAGGACTTAACCCACAAGACCATATTGAGAATTGCTTCAGATGTTACTAAAGGATCACTTTTCAATTAGGACTGAAAAATTTTCAGCCATAAGAAGCAATTAAATTATAGCACCTGTACACACATACATAACAAAGATTTAATTTTGCACTGCTTTCTCATCATCTCTTAAATTAAAAAACTCACCATGATAATTTATTCTTTTAGGGAACAAAAATAGTACACATCTGAATAAGATCCCACTTGGGCTACTTTTATTGATGCCACTGTCACTTCCTTCTCCACATGAATGATCATGGCACCTAAAGTGATCCTTTCAAGGTATTTTTCTTTTCCCATTAAGAAAAACAAAAGCTTTCACTTTCTATTCCTTTCAAAAGGCCAACATATTTAGGGGAATGGGGAGGGCAATCTCAAAAAGCAGTCTCTGGGCCACTGAACACTTTCTCTTGTCAACCCTCCAAAATAGGTTAGTCTTTGAACACTGACCAGTGGCATTTGTAGCAGCAAAACAGTGTAAGAAGCAGCTAAATTATGTTATCAATAGATTTAATTTGTAATACCATGAATCTCTTTATCTGCCAACAGAATGTGGCTTGGACTGCAAATGGAGTTACTCCCTGTTATAATACTGCCCTCAACAAACAATGATTTTTTATTTTTATGGTTGTCATTTAACTTAATGTTCACTGTTGTTTTGTTTAATAACCAAGTTCTTGCAACAAAACTTAGTCTCCATTAACCACAGGAGATTAGGTTAGATGACTTCTTCCCAAAGCTATCATCTTCCCAGGCACATTGTACGGACAGCTAAATTCCTACTAGAGTTCAGAGACTCCTGTCTACTTCAGAAGAATGACTGCATCTGGAAACAGTGACCGAGTCCAAAAGATCCTAAAATTGTCAACACTGCTCCCTTGTTATTTCTGCTCCCTGGTTCTATGCAGAAATCTGTTCAGTGACTTCTTCAGCCAAGCACAACACTTCAAGTTGTTGTCCAAAACAGCATCCATAAAAATAACACGTGTTTGCTAAATGTTCCCAGTGATCCTAGGAGTCAGCAAAGTGCCAGCAATAGCAACAACTAGATTTCATAACTTTTCTCTAGACAGTGCACCTGGGTTTTAAATTAATTAAAGAATAAATTTCTTATTTATTACAGAATAAATAAGAAAGAATAATCCAGTTGTACGCTTTGAGTTCTATCAGAAGTGAAAAAGAAACATATGACTCTTCAAGTAATTGACTACCACCGGTCAGGCAGAGACCAGTAGTAACTGGGTGGTAGTGCAACAGGATAGACCAAAATGGATTAATACCAACAGCCAAAAGAACCTAGAGCAAGCAGCCTCATGACATGATATTCAGTTGAAGACAAATAGTTCTCCTCCTCTTGCTAAACATGGATACTGTTTCTGCATAGCTTGAGCTTAACTTTATTTTGACTAGACAGATAAGCAGTGGCTTATTTATATTGGGATCATTTCATCACTGACCTTTTTTTACCATTCGGCCAGCTACAGTGAACTGTGTGGAGTCATTGGCTGCTCCTTTACCCTTAGACTTCCAGGCTTCTTCTCGAGCTGTAATCAGGTGTTTCCTTTCTTCAATGGTCATTTGGCTCTCCTGGTTATCTGCCACTCTCTGCTTTTTGTGGGGGAAGAGAGAAAGAGATGTTAAAAAATAGGTAAACTGACCAGGATTCAGCAGAAGACTGAGCATTTCAACTGCCGGCTGCAGATGGAAAAGGAGAAAAAAAACCTAGTAAAGTAAAATCACAGACACAGCTTAGTGACCCCGATCCTGAGAAGCTTCACTGTCTTTGTGCCCCATTACACTGTGAAGCTAAGATTCTGGTCTCTGCTGTTTGACATTTCTTGAAACTACAAGGCAAATGGCATCCCTCTAAGCAAAGCAAACCATTTACTCTGTACATAATTTTCTAGACTTTCATGTTAGACTTTCATGTTCTTTTGAAGCATGACTTGCTACACTAGTGACACCACTAAAGTGACTTTCAGCAGATGTTTTAAAGTACGCAAACCTGTAAGTGGCACAGGGAATAACAATGAAGAAGTGTAACTTCAGTTGGTGATTTCTGAATCAGTCTCTTACGATAACTCAGTTCTCCAGGCAGGATTAGCAACCTTATCTCCCCAGGGCTGCTCATTTTCGTTCGCATCTCGGCTTGTTCTACTGAATGCTTTTCCAATGACTGTGATCAATACTCCTGCCTTCTTTTTTTTTTTTTTTTTCTTTTTTTAAAGGACATTCTGAGCTTTTCTTGCTTGCTTTGGAGGGTAACAGCCAACAGCTTGAGTGATCAGAAGCAACTAGGAGCACGGTCTATCTTAGTGCCTTCCTACCTAACACAAAAGATTGATGACAATACATGATATAGGAAAGAAACTGAATTTACATATTTTGCTTAAGCCAGGTCAGGCCAAAGAAATACTGATTCAGTGCACTTATCTTAAAACGTAGCAACATTTCAGGGATTATACTGCATATAAATCAAGCATAAAAGTATTTTTAGTGCATGTGACTGTCAACTCTAGAATTACTTTCAAGTTGTGTGCTATTTGTCGTTTTGCTTCACAACCTAGCTGCTAGAATTGAAATACCACATGAAAATCTAATGCTTCAGCACAGCTCTAGCTCATGCAGCCCACAGAGGGGAAATGAAAAGTACGCTAAAGCTTGTGAACACGAACACTCTTCTCCTTTCAAGATATAAGGAAGAGCTGTAAGTCCAGATATTCTTATTTATTATTTTCTTAAAATAATAAATCAGTCTAAATAAACCAGTCACATTTTATAAAAACAATTCTGACTGCAGGGGACACACTGAAATAGAGATTTCTAGCTTTCATCATTTACCAAGAGCAGTATCCACCAGTAAGAAGTGTAAAGATAATCCAAGAAGTGACATGTACAAGGACTAGGACATGAGAGCCCTCCACTCCTTTCTGTAGTTCAATGTATCTCTGCAGCCTTCTAGTTTATTAGGAAAGATAGCTGGATAGCCAGATACCGTGACTACAAGTTATGGTAATCACAATAAAAACCTCTGTTTTTCCCTAGAACTCCAAAACGTTCCATAGAAATAACAAGATGCAAGGCTATTCAGTATTGCTTCCTCATCTGTAAAAGCCTCTGAATGCTTTGAATTAAAACACTGGAAATAATCTCTTTTCACTTCCCCCAGTCTCTATCCATTCCAGTGTCAGCACAACCACCTCTGGGATGAACAGCTGGTAGAAAAAACCCACAGCAACATACTAAAGGAGATGTGGGCAGGAAATTAATAAATACCTAATAAAACCACAAGTGAAATTTCATACACAAAACAAATATATTTAACTTAGTGAGGATGCTGACTTCTGTTACAGTAGGAGGGGAAGTGATGGAGAGGCAGGAAGTAGTAGAATCATATGGATTATTCCTTTTTTCTTTTCTTAAGTGACAGGGTGCTTGATTTTGAATTGTGTCTCCAGCAAATATCTGAAGCTTCAGAGTCTGCAGAGCTACTGGAAATTCTGAAGACACAGACCTGTAAACAGTGTGTGTGTTAATCACTACACATGTAAATTGTGAGAAACATCATAAATTATTCTGGAGCTGTGCCAAAGGACAAAGGAGAGCAGCTGTCTAACAGCAGAAACAAACTATTTTTAATGGAAGATTTCAAAGTGTTCCATTGGGCAAAACATCTTTGGAGTTCCTAAAAAAGTTACATCAGACTGGATGTGTAAGTTACAAAACTCAGAGCAATTCCATATTAGATCTTTTCCTAATGCATGATGACTCCCAGCTTCATTTGTTAACGAACACATGAACTAAAAAAAAACCCTGATAAACTGAATAGACACCAAGCAATCCCTAACCCATTTAATTTGCCATAACAGTCCTGGTGAAAAAACAAAGGTATATGTGACGATTAAAGGAAAGGGTAATTTTCTATAGTTGGAGAACTAACATGAGCCAACACAATGGTCAAAAGATGTAAGTTGTTCAAAGCACACTGTAACTGGTAGAAAATATGGCAAGAAAGGTAAAGCTCAACAAGATTTTAAGTGCAAATTTTACTTCCAAGTGAAAAAAGATATGAAAGAAGATTAAACCTCAGATTTGTAACTCTGACATTTTGATAACGGGTCCTAAAAAGCCCAATAAAGAAGTCTAAACAAGAAGTAATGTGTCAAGAAGAATAATAAAAAAGAAGCTTAGGAAGACAACAGGTCCAGTGCAATTTTTTCCGTTCAACATAAAAGCTGGTTACATTCAATGAAACATTCTAGTTTATCATGAAGAACACATCCATATGTTCATTTATATCTCATTTCAGACAAATAACAAGTTCATAAAATGAAGTGAAGGAAAAGGATGAGAAGAATTGGTATCCAACAGCATGAAATAACTGCAATGGGAGATGCCCCAAAACTAAGCAGTGAGTTTTTAAAAAAAGCTCTTTAAAATGGAAAAAATGCATAGGATTGATTAAAAACTCAGATGGGGACAATATTCAGAAGTAAAATTGAAGCATACAGGTACAGGTCACACAAGCAATGTGTTGTTACAGCTGTTACACTTCTATGAGCGCCTGGAAGACAATCAATGAAGAATCAAAGCACAGGAGCATAATTAATGCTATTCCACATGGCATTATGGAAAACAGGTTTAATCAAAATGGTAAGTTTGATGAGCTCAAGTATGATTAAATATGTTAACACAGTTATCTCTGATTTCTTTAATATATTTGACTTAATCACAGATGATGTTCTGAGTTTTTTTTGAGCAATATAAAAATATCACTGCACCTTACAGGCTGCAAACCAGTTAACTGACTGAAAAATTCTTTTTAAACAGAGAAAAGCCATGCAGTGAACTGACTCACCCCAACTTTGACCAAAATGTTTACTTGCACATAGAAAAAGCATATGGTTCTGCTGAGAACACCCTCAGGATGAGACCAACACACAGAAGAGTAATGAAAAAATGATCCCATAGACTGGGAGCAGGGAGGGGTGATGGAGAAGTTTATCAGAAAACTCTAATAAACTAGGCTTTTCAGAGAAATGTTATTTGAAAAGGGGAAAAAATGCAAAAAGACTGAAAGAGATGAGAAAAATTCCCATGGAACTAAAGTTGCTCTGAGCAGATAATCTACCACCATAGCTCACCCATCTCCAGCCTCTACACTTCTATTCACAATGCTGACAATTTTGAAAGGTTTCAGGAAAGAGCTACAATAGTTTTTCAAGATTTCAAAAAATCGACCTCAGATTAAATCAGATGAATATGCATTTTTACTGAAGAGAGGGTCAAGAGTTAAGCTTTACCCAGCAAGAATAATTACAAATGAAAAAATAATTCACTGCAATATTAAGTATTTTCTGTATGTCGACAGCCCAGAACAAAGACTGCATGTTTTTAGAAAATATTTAAGTCTGAGAAGGAGTTGAGACCTGATGCAAGAACAATTAGAACCAGGGATTATTTTCTCCCCACCAGACGGTTAAGTTGGATGATGATACTGGTGTTTTCCAGCACTGCGACATTTCTTGAGTGTATGCACAGGCATTCCACTGCTTTTGTAGCACCAGTTGGTTTGTTGTTTGGGGTTTGTTTTGGTTTTCTAATGCAAGAAATAAAAGAGAATTTATTGTTTTCTATGTCAAAGATTGACTGCCCCACATGGGGAAGTCAAACCAAGAATGAATATAAAAGATATATTTTGCAAAAAGGCAAGCCATTTAAAACCAATGTTATAAATTATATAAAAGAATAATCCAAAAAGTACCTATTTGCTTTTCAATACAAGTAACTTCTCTAGTTTAGGCTCCTAAGACAAAAAAAAAAAGGCACAAAAAGATTCTAACAGTTACACAACTATGGAATAGTTCCTGCATTATTTTCCTCTGCAATTTTATATGTGTCTTGTTATATAGAGAAAACTCAAATGCAAATGCATGGCTTTCTGTTCAAAATTGGTTTGAGCAAAATAGGATATACCCAACTCATGTTTATTGCAAACAAAAAAATGATCAATTGTGCCAGAAGAATCTCGAACAAATCTGTATGCACCTTGACACTGTGCTAGAAGGAAGCAACTTTCTAAGAGAGCAGGATGTAGCACACCACTTTTAAGATAGATGGGATGAACAGCCCATTGGAGGACCTCCTCTCACTAGTGGAGGGATATTATGTTATTAAGTTAAACTACTTATTTACCTTCTAGATACATAGAGCTGGTGAATCCTGTCACAACAGAATTAATAGGTTATCTGAAGTAAATAGTACTATAGCTATCTTAAATCCAGAGCTTACAGAGAAGAGGTAACGCTTTTCAGTTGCTAGCCCCAAATTTAATTTTTAATTAAAAAAAAAAAAAAAAAAAAAAAAAAAAGAAAACCAAGAAATCAGAGTAAATGATCATGCTCAAAGCCAGCTATGAAAATGAATGTGGAAACAGAAAATATCAGTAGTTGAAACTTTTTTCACAGTTTGAATAGCCTCTGCCATAACCATCATCTTCTGTTCTAGCAGTATCAGTCCCTTGAATTCATTGCCATTATGTATGCCGGTCAGAATGTTCCCCACATGCAACATACACTGTATTCTGTACGGGAATAAAGAAACACAGATGTGAGCTGGAAGCCAGGGGACAAGGAGGTGGAATAAACCAGGATTAGATTTGCATAGACCTTTCAGTGAACTCTCCATGTTTTGTCATGTTTTATTTCCAACTCCTTTCTTTGCCCACTCCTGCCTTAGCTTTTTTTACCTCTGATCCTGTGAAACAGGCTGTTTGCTCAGATCAAGATCTAGTATTCTGCTCAAAGGCAACTCTGTTATGTAGCTCTACTGAAAAAAAGTTTACATTTCTTATTATCTATTAGTTCTTCATAAGTTCTTCAAACTGTTTATGATGGAATTGCAGAGGTATGGACACGATTTTTAGGAACACTTGAAGCTTCTCTAACATCTTGAACAGCAGCAATAACTCTATTCGCAAGCAAACTCGAAGTTTACTCTGTTGCCACATGTTGCTTTGGGAACGTGCATCTTAGATACTAATGTAATTTTCTTAGTCCTCCCTCCAGTAATTAAATAGGAAGTTTATACAGCATTTCACCTTCCATCTCCAAGGATGACGTTCATCAGAAATCAGAAAGCTTGATTCTTTCAAACTAGTACTACACACCTTTAAGGAAGAAAGAGAGAGAAGGAGGAAGATAGGACAGTCGAAGAATAGAAGCAGGATGTGCAAAGGCAAAAATTGTTTAGACAGGGAAAATCACTATAGGAAAGTCACCTCTGAACAAAAGTAGTCAATAAATTAGATGATTTTATGCCTTACATTGTATATGCACAATACTTACAGAGAGGTCAGGTGTACACAGCATTTTATGCTAGAATAAATGCTGTGCAGTTGCATATTGCTTTTATTAACAACGTGCAAGTTTTTTTTGCCTTTTATAATGAATGCAATAATGCCTCCTTTATTTACTTCCTCATCTATATAGCCCAACAGATGCAGAATTTTTAGAAAAGCAACCATAATAGAAACAGTAGAGGAATGTATATGAAGAAGGCTTCACAGCACAGAGGCCTAATACTATGTTTCTTTAACACAGCATTTACTAAGCTGGTTAATCACTTAAGAGGATTATTAATTTCTTATGTAAAAAAACCAAACAAAACCTGTCAAAATATGCTTACTTGAAATTGTTGAGCATTTAAATTGTGCAGACTTTTCCTCACCTGATTAATAGGTAGAAAAGGATGAAATTTATGGAGAGCAGGTATAACAGGAGAGTAAGTAGAAGCATATACAGGTTCCTATGACAAGGACAGAAGCAAAGCAAAGGAATTAGAATAGTACTGTACTGTCAGAAAAGGACTGGACTATCAGAAATAGAGATCGGGCAGACATAACTCATCTTCTCCTAATTTCTTAAAATGAAGTAAATCTGAATCTTTTAATCTTCTAGAAATGTTTCTCCTATTGGAAAGCCAGAGAATAGAAACAACACAACAGCATGTTTACTAAAGCCATTCCATGCAGGAATTAGACACATTAGTAACAGTATCACTACAACTCAACACAGAACAAAACAGCATGGACAGAAAAATGCACTTTTCATATGCTGAAAAAATTTATGTCCCTGCTTTCATGCACCATTAAATTGATGAACCATGTCAACCACAACATGAATAATTCTGCTATAAGTTTAATCAGATCTTTCTCAATAACAAGCCATCTATTTTCTGGATGAATGGAAAGAATGCTTACTAAAATTGGGATACTCAAAAGCCATCTGGAGGGAATTGCTTAGCCCACAGCACTCAGCAAAGGTGGGTTCACCATTCTAAAGCCTACAAATAACCCTGCTTCAGAGCTGGGCTTACCCAAAGCTGATTAGACATGGCTTTATCAGTTGTAATTCTTCTTCCTTTCTATAGGTTAAAGCAAATATGGAACACATTTGTTCCACATTGCGTTCTCTCCACAATATGGGTGAATGCAGATCATTAAAATGGCTCAAAATGAATCCTAGCTATTATTTTCAGCTTTGATTAGAACTGGATAGGAGCACTTGGTGGATGCCATATATGAAATGGATGAAACTTTTTATCTATCCAAATTACCACAGCAAGAGACTGATACTTTGCCTAAAGGTCACTTATTAAGGGCTTACCCCCTTTTAAGACTTTCATACACTTCCTCTCTGAGTAGTTCTGAATTGAATGTTTAGCCTTAGCCTTTTACACCAGTGCTGACCTGCAGTTCGAACTTGCTGTAAGAGCTAAGTGCATTTCAAATGTCATTCACTGCTTTAACACTGACTACAATGCAGCTGGTAATCACATTAATCAGGGACTCTGTTAAAAGTGTCTGCCTATAAATCAGGAATTTTCATTCCAGTAAATTTTACTGTTTTAATACTAAGGTAGGATTTTAAAGTCAGTTAATTTTTCTACCCATGAAAGAAAACCCTAAAACTGGAAGTCTTCCATCCAACCTAAGATGATGAATAGAGGTATATTAAATCAAAAATATTTTTCCCAAATAAAAGGGATTTTTTTTCCCCAAGGACATTCCTCAGTGTACAGTTGTTCCCCTTGTGTTAGAGCTGTTCTTTAATTGTCCAAGTATGTTTTACTGTACACACAATAACTTAATAAGTCTCGCAGCTTCCAACAAATTATCCTCCTATGTGCAGCAATCATCAAAACAGATGCTGGACCTCAAAGTAAGTCTCAATTTCCCCCCTTCTGTATCTCCTTGAGTTAATTCCTTAGGCCCTATTTTTTTCTCATTTGAGGTTGCTCCCTCAAGCTTTTCCATGAATTTTATGGGTTTTCTACACTTTAGCCTACATATAAATGACTACAACACATTTGAAGAAATATCTCACCATGTAGACAACTGTGCAAAAGCATTTTGAGTAGAAGTGATCAAAGAATAATATTCAAAATAACTATTTTATTAAAGGTATGAATCTTTCAACTTCTGCTGTTTATTAGAAATCTAAATGTACTCTAATAACTTCTATTTTATACAGCTATGCTTCAATGATCAAATCTCCAGAACAAGTTAGATAACATACACACACAAGAAAACCTAAATAGGTGTCTGACTACATTAACAGGAGTGACATAATAACACAAAAAACTTTAGGCATCATTTCGAACTAGCAAGGCATGACAGAAGTTTATGTAATCTTGCTGTCAATTCATGACTGCCATGTGTGGAAATTGTATTTTAACTACCTCAAAACACAGTAATCAGAACAATTCCTGCATTTTTATTGCAATCCAGCAAATACTGCAAATCCAGAAAGTACTAAGATTCTAAAGTACATTGTAGTATCAAAGCTCTTCTACAGAGACTTCAGTGGCACACTGCTTCACAGTCCTCAAAGGATAATAACCATCACATTGCTTAATTTTCCACTGCTTAATTATCAAGAATAGTATTTCCAGATGTAAGAGCAGCTGACACAGTTTGTTACAAGAACTGTGGTCAAATTAGTGAAGCTTTACATTATTTTTATCATGTATCACATAATGAATCAGCATCACAAATACTAACACAGTTTAGGGAGTTGTGTATCTAACAACACTGACATTTTTTTCTGACACATCCAAGATTTCACCCATTGGCAGACACGCAAATCCTCTGTTTTAGGCACTAAATAGCCACGAGCTAACATGAACGAACAGAGTGGGTGACTCAGGATCACAGAAACTCCCACTGCTAGCATTCTTACTTCAAGCTTGTACTGTTCAAGCACTTCATGCTCCCTTACTTGCTTTAAAAGCCTAACTTGTGCTACACTGAGTGAAGTCTAAGCGCACATGGTAACACAGCAGGGGGGATATGAGTGTTGGGGAATGAGAAGAGAGAACAAAGGTTTTGTCTCCGCCTAAATCTTGGCAGCTGCTTAAAGGTTTTTCCCAACTCCATTGTCTTTAGCTGGAGTACATTTGTTATCTGATCTCAACAGTTGTCATTTTGGAGACTAGCCTGTTAAAAATGTGACCGCAATTTTGCTTTCCTTGCTGAAACTATTTTTGCTTTAGGACATCTTTCAAACTTGCAACTGGATTTTTGAGCAAGTTCACAGGGCAAAATCAAAACAAACCCTTAAATCCAAACTGCAAAATTCAGCTTTCTTGTTTTTCTGCCCAGTTAACACATAATCTTTAAGTCACATGTTCAATAATGACATCCTCAATTTAGCCTCAGTAACGACAGACTGTCTAACAACTCCTTACTTGCAATATACTGATGGACGAGAGACTTTTTGTTATTGTTTGCCTATAGTATTTAATAGAAGCAGCATTTTAACAGCTAAATAACTTCATCCAAAGATTTCTGTCCCCACTGGTAAAATTTATAACACATATTTTGTCTTCACTTGTCCTCTGTGAAAATACTCCTTCAAATTTAGAGGCTTTTGAAACAGCCTATTTTATCTGACACTGTCATTTTCAATATACTAGACTCAGAAGGGAAGCAAGTCTACATTAGTCCCGTAGTTTAAACCAGCAGTCCATTTTGAAGCAAACCTCCCTGTCATCCTCACTTCTCATGCTTTGGTTCACACTGCAGAATGCACAGATTTCTAGATCAAACTAAGCCCTGAAATGCACTCCTGGATTCCCACATAATGCAGTGGCTGCTAACAGCAGTCAGGCCACAGGAGCCGCCTAATGTAGCCTGAAGCAAAACTATATTGAAGCAAAACAAGCAAATATGGCATGGATAGCAGTTCCTTATGAGTAATCCTTCTGCTTTACAGATCCACTCCTGCTGGGCAACATAACTTACCCATGCATAGACATAGCCAGAGTGTGCTAGTGATGTGAACTTCCATTTCCTCTACACCTTTCTATCCATCTCCTACTATTCACTAACGCTGACAAGACAGGTAAAATCCTTGTCCAGATGGTTTTGGCTACCTGCAAACACCAAAGATTGTGCAAGATAACCAACAGCCAAATGGCTCATGAATGCTTTGGTAGCTGCATTTCTTCAGTGTTTCTAGGATCCAAAATTACTGCTAAAGCAAAAGTATATGCACAGACAACACAGATTTAGGAATCTGAAATTTTTCAAGCTCACCCATACTAACACCTGAAATTAAAGTCTTAAGCCAATTTCATTGGGGTGTAAAGGCTTTAAATCATTATACCTGTAAGTATTCTAGAAGCTTTACAAGCCCACTTAACATATTCATAATCTGCTGATGTAAAAACACTGCAACCAATATTGCATGTCCCAAGACAGTGAAGACATTCCCTTTTAAAGAGCTCTCATGTTGGGAGAACTGTTTTTTAAGCAAGCCTAACAACGAGAGGAACAGCAAGAGCTAGCAGCTAATATTAGGCATGCCCGTCTAGTTGGATGCATCTTCAAAAAGCTGAAGCGGTTCAAGATGTTTTTTCCGAACAAGGATAGTGTTACCTTCTTCAACAGCTGCTCAGCTTCTTGCATCTGCGTGTTACGATCAGTGACAGGCACTTTAGCATACTCCTGCTTTTTGCTGAGCCTGCTCTTCCAATCTTCTTCACCACTCTTCTTCAATAATGCCAACCTAGAATAAAAACAATGCCAGCAGTTAGCTTTAAACACTGTATTTTGTTATCCTCAAAAGATACCCTTTCACTAATGCTACATTCAAGAGAATTTGAAACTAAGTTTTCTAACATTAACACAAATAAACACCAAGCCTTTACTGAACATGTTGAATCATCTGTCAAAATACAGACATCTAGATCTGAGACACGCACCCCAGTTAACTTGTGTAGTCAGTGGAAATTACCAATACAGTCAAGGGCAGAAAAGATACAATGCAGATCATCCTGCATATATATATATAATTAGGTTAGATTGATCACTACTCTTCTTCCCCTCCCTTCTGTCAATAAGACACAGAGAGTGGCTAGCTCAGCTATGGATACTTATGCCGTAGATGTCCAGAGTTAGTAAGATGAATCCTACCATTGGTCTTTACTGTACTCATTAAAAAAAAAGATTTTAAAAATTATTTTCTCTAAAACCCAAGAAGAAAGAGGTCTATACAACAGGCACCCACAAATTAGATCTCATCAGGCTACTGCTACTGCTTTCACTACAACTCCAGTGACTGAGGGTACTACCAGACTCCTAGGGATCACTTAGTATCTCCATGCTAAGCTCAGGCATTGCTGTGACACAAATCATTAGTGCCAATGTAGTTGTAGCTTGGTGCTAACTACACTACCGCCCTGAAATCTATCTGCAAGATTCAACTCATTTAAAGGATGCCCATTAAGTAATCTTTGTTTTAGTTGAATTGGTTTACTACATTACTTTCTTTGATCAGCATTTCAGTAACAATTATACAAAACCTTTAACCCTATTCTATTCAAAGAGGTTCAGCAGTTAAACCTATTTTGATGACAAGATGCCTTTATAGAGACGTGATTACTGTTACCCTCACACTAAAAGTCTTGTCTTGAAACTGAGGAGAAGGAAAGGGTAGCACTGAATAGGTGTAGCCAGAAGCCAAGGTTCAGGCAGCTCCTTCCTGCAAAAATCAAGGGGTGCAACCATACTACTGGCCTATTCAAGGATAACCAATTGGTCCTGAGGCAGTCATTTGAGAAGAACTGAAAACGCAGAAAATGGTAAACCCACAGAATACAACGACAGTAAGAATGTTAGTATTTGAGAAAGCAGTTATTTCCTTTCTTCCTGCCCAGGTAGGCAGCGCTGGCACTTTACATTGCCTGATTGCTTCATACCTCACAGCACGGAATGAGCAGGGTTGAGAAGAGCTCACAACAAGGAGCTGAGACCGTGGTCATTGTTTCCAAAGTGTATACAAGATTTCACTGCCCAGAACTAATCTTCTGGAGTGCATCCATGCATGTGTGAAACTGCGGAGGTGACCAAGATGGGACTGAATTGCTACTGTGCAGTTGAATTATCTTCAGTATGATGTTCCCTTAGGTCAGCTTTGTTTAGAAATGATCTTCAATAATTGAAGCTGAAAAGCATTTTGGTCAGTTTTGTCCTAAGATGTGTTTGTTTTTAAAATGCCTAGAGCTGCTCAGCATACCAGGCAGAAAATGACCAATATGAGATAAGTAACTACGAAAAGGAAGCTGACTGTGGAAAGAGTGCAGAAATCTAGCCTGCGTAAGAAATTCTTGCTCTGGCATCCATACATCAAAAAAGGTTGAAAATTCAGTTTACGCTGTATTCCCTGAGGGGGAATGAACAACGGTTATGAGGTCTGCCAGAAATTAGAATTATCTGTAGGTTGTTTTAAATGGTGATCATGACATGCAGCTGACTTCTGAAGTGGATCTGACTGGATGGCTGCCTAGCAACTTTGGTCTCCATAAAAACACAAAGACAGGTAGCTACACACAACTGATGTGCCATTTGAAGTCTTCCAAGACATTTCTCTTCCTGAAGGGAAGACAATCCAAAAAAAGGTTTCCACCATTCAATTAGTGGATTTGCCTTGGCTAAGACAAAACACAGCCAGAACTACTCAAATATATGAGCCTTTGCTCCCTCTCACCTCCAAGCTGGGTGCTTGCAGAAGAGTGTCTTGTCTTTCTTGAAAAATCGTGATTTTCATTCTTCTATGTAATATTGGTAATTCTGAAAATGCCAGTAATACACTCACTCCACAAGGACAATATTAGTTCAGTGAAGTAAGTCTTTGTGGAAAATCACTTCTGTCCAGACCAGCAGGCATGCATCCTGCCCAAATATCATTACATCTGTGGAAAAGCTGTTCTTCCATAAGGTGAAAGAATGTCTGACACAGCCAGAAAGATCCACTGGATGGGAAGATGAAGTTAGTGAATGTAAATGGTGTGAAAAAAAAATAATCCAAAGTCTAATAGTTAATTTTTAGCAGAAATGTTCTTTGAGGTTTATGAATACTTGGCATCAGCTATAGCCAAGCAAAAGAAAATGACTGGTTGTAGGCTTTTTTTAAATTCTGGGCCAAGAAGTAGACTACTGTGGTATTTTGGAAGACTAAAACATTTTGGTACCAGCCCTGCCATTTACAGACATTTGTGAATTCAGAATATACAAATTCCTGACAAGACGGAAGGTATTTTCTTCTGTCAGCTTTGGGACTGACTAGACAGTCTTGGAGGCCTAACGGAAGTGATTCCAGACTGACAGTCTTTAACATCAGTTACCCAAAAGATCAACTCCACCGAAGCATTAAATTTAGGACTGAAACAGCTGCTAATACTTGGATCTTCCCTCCCACCTCTTTTTCCCTCCAAGAATCAGGGAGGAATCATCATTTATCACCTATAAACCATAAGTTATTGATCTTAATCCTTATCTACCTAGACACTTGATGTATTTACTGAAGGGGGAAAGAAGGAAAAGAACACATTAGTTAATAATGAAGGTTGCTTTAAACAAACCAATAGTAGACTGAGAAAGATAAGTACATCCTTCAGAAAAGGGTCTAAGACTGCACAGCTGTTGTAGATGTCCCTGCACTGTCTTCTTTGTGTTAAGAGGATAACAGAGACTGGAGATGCTTTATCAATAAAGAGGACTCATATATATCCTAGAAATACATTAATTTAAGAAGCATGATTTGGAATCATGTTTAAAAATTTAAAAAAAAAAAATAAATAAAAAAAAATTAAAAAAATGCTTAGGAGTTCCTAATATCATACTCACCTCACCAAGTACTTTTACACAGTCAAAGTTTAATCAGGCAGCTATTTTTATTTATTGGTTCTGCCTTCACTGTAGACAAAGTGAAGTAAAAACAGGCCTATTTGTCGACCTGAAGCTAATAATTGTGACTTTACTTACTGGACTGCTACCAGATCCTTTTACAGTTTGGGACTGAGTTTATACTCAGTTTTAACTAAATTAGAATGACTTTTACAAGTAATACAGCAGCTCTTGGAGCTCCAGCCGTGAGCTCCTACTGTCTGCACATATGCAGATAGTAACATTTTGTTTAAGATCAGAATGATCTTGGGTTGGAAAAATATATCTAATACTCCCACAAAGCCATCCAACTTATCACCTTTTTAAAATCCCTACAGTAAGTTCTCAGAAGTCAAAATGGCAACCATGTATTTCTGAAGTAGAGAAGGAAACATCACAGTTTCTCATCCCTGTTCTCAACTAATTTAAAAGAGACTCCCATAGACCAGTGAAAAACTGGTTATTTAGAAAAGATCACATTATACTTGTTATAACTGGAATCGGAACCTTGTGAAGTATATTGAGTATATCATGTCTAAATGTAACTACAGTATGTATTTTTATACATGTGTTTTTATAAATGTAACTAGAACATGTACTTTTACAACTTTCATTTTCTGAACTACTTGTTGCTTATTCAGGTGGCTCTTTCAAAATCAGATTAACATGTTCTCTTGAACAGTAATTCTTGTTCACCACCATCTGCTATATAAGCATGTCAGGCAGATTAACTTCATGTTTCTGCTGTTAGCATTTGACATCTAATGAAGCCTAATAATCACTGCTTAGCTTTTTCAGAAACAGGTTTAAAGCTGCTTTTTATACCACCAGCCTAACTACTGCAATTTATAGAGATAATTTAAAAAAAGTGAAATTCCAGTACCTTTCCTTAATTGACATCGTTTTGCTAGAATTATCAAGGACATCCTCAGTTGTTTGTGCTTTGTTCTCTCCAACAGAAAACATCTCACAGGAATTCTTATACAATTTGCCTTCCAATTGTTCGGAGAGCTCCTGCAGTCTACAAGATGCCACAGCTGCAGTTTGTGAAACTGTTCTCATTGCTGATGTGCTGGTGAGTTCAGAAGTAGGCTCAGCATGGTCTGCCCATTCAAAAGAGAAGTGCTGAATTAGACTTAATGCTACTCTTAATCATATTTCACATTACTAACACTGAAGCAGCAAATCTGGTTTCTAACATTCAAATTACATGCTATCCTAACAGAGGAATAAAAACCCTCTGGCTGAGCTAGAGTACAGAGATGAATTGTGCAATATTATCTGCTGCATAGACTGGCCATTCATGACTGAAATTCACATGAAGCTACGCAGTATGTTCAATACACAATTCTGAACTTCATATGGATGAGGGCCAAACTGCTGCTACTGTCATCACATCAACAGGAAAACAAATGGACAGATAAAAGTGAGAGGGGAACAAGGAGTAGTGGAAGAGAAGCAGACAAAAATTAAATAAGAAATAAACATATTGGTAAAGCAGTTGAATGCATAAGTAGCATAGTAGGAGGACATTCAATAGATTAATAAAGGTATTATTTTGTAGGAGGGTGTTGGGGCTTTTTAAAGCAGAGAAAATAATTGTCTTCATGAAAGATAAATGCACCATTACAGTTATCCTTTCGGAAATACGACTGCTCCTGCTTTATCCCAGTTTCTGTCTCCCCTGAAGTCACCAAAAGTTAATTGGATAGAATGGATACTGCTTTTGAGTAATACAGGCAGAATCATAGCTTCCTCCCTATGCTTGTTTGAAGACCATTAAACTAAAAATAACAACTTCAAAAGATGAAACCAAAAATGTTTCTAGCACTACAGAGTACTGTGTTCTTGTACCCCATCATATTAAAACAGAAGACCAATACAACATCCTTCTTAAATTCAAGAGAATAGAAGGCTTTATGCAATGACCAAAATAACTGGTTCTTTCCAAAGCATTTTATTTATAGATGGGTGAGTTTACATATTAAGTTTGAATTATGCTGTGTATATAGAAATGAAATTGCTCTGAGAATTACTTACATTGAAAATTAGACTGGTTTTGCAAAATTATTATGTGAAAACTATCAACTAGTAGCTATATACGTATGCATACAATTAATACATAACTATATATGCACAAGAAGGCAATAGTTAAGCTTGACCCAGAGCAGCAAGTTTGGTTTGTTCACTATTTTGGAGGGCAGGGGCAAAGGCAAAAGAGGAAAGGCTAAACCTTAATTTCAATGTATAACATAACTTCTTTCAAAATCAGAAAATATGAATAAAATTGAGCCATCTTTGAAGGCTGAAGAATTAAAATAACAACAAAGAGAAACTGTTTTTGTAGAACTTAAGGTTTCACAGTTATTTCTCTACTTTTAAGCAGTGCTAAAATAAGGAAACATAGCCAGTCATAATGCTTTACATGATGACATTTAAAAGGAAACACCGTTTGCTGAATGAGACTACCCCAATAGCAAGTACATACTACACCTCTTCGCCAAGTCTTGCTTTTCATAACACTTTCCAAATCCATCTTTTCTTCAAAAGACTGACCTTCTTTGACTTCCCATTTACCTTGCATGCCAGTATCCACTTCCTTCTGTTCAAGAGGCTGAAAAAGTGCTTGTGAACTGAACAGTTCCAAGCTGCCCTTCCTCAGGAAGCTGTATGGTGTCTCTTTATGGTAGTCGCCTGTTTTTTCAGGAACAGGATGTGTGGTTTCTTCCTCAAAGGAGCTGTACTTTGTAATTTCATTAGCTTCATGTGCTATAAATCTCTTTCTTTCTTCTTCATGCTTCTTTGATGCTCTTTTGCTTTCTAGCGCTTCCATTGAGGGCTGCCATTGTTCTGATTTCTGTGTGCGTTTTCCTGAAGAGTCTGAGTTTTCTGCTGAAGAGTGGAATCTCAAATCAGCTCTAGTTGCAGCACTCACACTTCCATCACTAGCTGGCTTTGTTTGCAGGTCTCCAGCAAACGATGTAGAAAGGGCAGATGCCATTGTTGAAATCGATGTTGCAACTGCAGCTGACAGGGCAGTAATTTTTCCACTTTCATTCTGTACCTACGAACA
>JAVHNF010060242.1:20096-37014 GCA_034783455.1 Micropsitta finschii | reverse complement strand
TTCTGTACCTACGAACACACACACACACAAATGAACTTAAAAGCTCAGAAATCATCAATTCCTGAAAACAGTTCAATCGTGTCAGTTCTTCAGAGGTGTGCTTCTGTATGAATGTAGTGCTCAGTAAATATAGACTAGAAACAGGTGAGGACAGCAACAATGCCCCATAATTTGGCTTGCAGATGGATTATTCCACTTGGGGAAGAAACAACTGCATGTGAACAGCAACATCCTTAGTAATAACGGGTGTATGTGTATCATGCAATATGACGTTGTGACAGGGCTCCATGAAAGGCTCATACTTTCATGGTACTGCAGAGCACTGGGGAAGGAAATGAGTAGTTCAGGTTCCAGACACTAGATGACATGCCATGCGCCCTGGCTAATCAACTCTGCATCTCAGCAGGACTAATTAGCTTTGGCACCGCTCTGCTCTGATACAGTTACGCAGCTACCAGCTCCGGAGCTAGCTCAGCGCTAGAGAGGCTAGGACTGCTCTGTCCTCTCCTACATAGGGCAGACATTCCTGACTCGTCTCCCACATAAATCATGCTCACAAGAGACTGTTAGTGTAAGACTTTTTCAAATATAACATTGGCAGTCATGTATACCTCTACGCAAAGTATCTGAATCTAAGAAGCATATTAAAAACCCCTCCAAATTTGCTTTGCCAGCCTCCACAGTGGAACAATTACCTTTTCTGCTCTTCTAACATAATAATTTTTTAGAGTTTCCCTACAGACAATTAAGATGCAAAATTTTTCTGAAATGCAGGGCTTCGCTTAATGTCTTCTCCAAAGGAGCCAAAAAACTATGAAAGAGATCAACAAACATGCCTTTGTACACATCAGGAGAGGGTTTTGTTTGGCTTTTTTAATTGTTTTCTTAAACTGCTGGGCTGGTGAACAGCATGCAAAAGGAATAGACAAAATCACACCAGTAAGAGGAAACCAGCTGAAAACAAAATGCACATGCAAATTCCATAAAGCATGGACACCACAGTCATTTGTTAAACAAATTGGAAAGCAGAGCAAAGACTACTGCACTAGCTCAAGGATTCCAAAGCAAGATTAAGAAAATAGTTACCAGTTTACTCTTGTTCCACTGCATCTATCAGAATCAGAAATTTAGAGGAGATCAGCAAAGGGATTTCAGCTTTAATTAGAAAACATTTACATTTGCAACTACGCATGTTGGGAACATAACCTCTAGTTATCTATTATGATATCTCTCCTTTGTTCCTTCCTAGAAAAACTTTAACTGCATCTCAAAACATCCCACGACTCCAACAATTCGTCATACAACGTTTTTTTGAAAATACATTCCCACTGAACTTGGTTCAGAGTCAACTCTGGTTTCTTTGGCTAGGTTCAGAAAGAGATAACAAAACATGCTTCCTCTGTGTTTCCTTGCTTGAAAAGCAAGTTTGTCTGTAGAAAAGTCTGACAAACTAACATAACTGTCACTTCCTTCCCATCTGCTCCAAGCCCATTTCTGTTGACCGCCTTCCTGGCTGTCAAACAAGTTAGTGACAGAGTCATTAAAGAGGACAGGCTGTGACAGTGGTTGGCATTTGGAAAATGCATGAAAAGAGCACCATGTAAGGTGTGGAAATCCTGCTAAATAAATTTGCCAAATATATACTACTACTTCATGCCTAAGTAAAGTAGGCATAAAAGGTAAACTACATTTCTGTATTTGCACCAATATGGTTAGAGAAAGCCTGTCTTCTCAGTGTTCAGTTATAACACGGAAAACGTATAAGCACGAATGAAGCATATAGAAAAAGAATAGTAGGAACTTTCTAACACACATATTGATCCGAGTCTCTAGAAATATAACATGCACAGGACTTGTGCTTCACTGTTAGAGCAATTTCTTTTAAGATTGAAACACTAAGGGACTGATGTTTCTGCTATTGTGAACATCAGCTCTGAAAGCCCACTGCTGGGCCATTTTATGCTCACACTACAGTTAAAAGACGTTGCTTTGTAGTTCCAATTATATGAAGCATTCCAGAACAGAATTTCAAACATATTCTGCTTTTTGGGAAAATAATACAAATAAAAATGTATGTCCTCCTTCCAGAGGAAAATGATAGAATATGTCCTGAATAATAATGGAAATATATAGTGCTTTCAGGAAAGGGTGTGAGAGTTGCACATGATAAAGTTCCAAAATTCCCTGAAAATACCTCTGAAGTACAATGATATGTGTAACCATTTTTATCCTTTTGGTCAGGAGTCTACTTTTAGAAGACATGCAATACTCTACCAGAAAAGACAGACCTTTGAAAGGTACAACATGTGCTAATCTGGAAGATACTATACTCTTGAATTACTTAAAGAACACACACAAATGAAATTGGACATTTTAGAGGATGTTGTTCCTCAGTGTTAGAACACTGCTTCCTGATAAGCTTTTTCCTGCAAATATGTCATAACCCCAGTGTATAGCTCAGAGCACAGAAAAAGCCAGCTGTTACGACATCTTACACTGAAGCTGTTTTCACCAATGAAAAGAAACAAATGAAAGAGAGCTAAGATTGCACTTACCTGCTCAACTTCTCCAAGAGTGACTGGCTGAGTCTGGTAACGAGCATTCATTCTCCTGTGCCTAATATCTCCTCGACTCCTTGTGGGGATGGCCCTTGATACTGGTTGAGACAGTTTGTTAAACAAAGCCATCTTTTCTGCCAAACTTAAGGTGGAAGAATCTGGTTCCTCAGATTGATCTTGCCCCATCGCCTCTTTGGCTGCTCTTATCTCCTCTTTAGCTAAAATTTTTTGGTGTGCTGATGCCTGCAAGCTGAAGAAACAGAACTGGAAATGAGTTTGGAAAAAGCCGTTCTGAGGTTTTAAAATCTCAACCTAATAGAAGCAGAACTGCACATGAAGCACAATAGCCAATGTAATATAGCAGCCTAAGTGGTTATGCAGTGGTTCGACATTGGCATGATGAATTCTAATTCAACAGCTGAAGATTCAAAAAAGGTTAAATTTTCATACACAACTTCATTGGATTAGGACATAACAATTTTTTTAAAAGGGGAACTCAAGATTGAAGACAGTCTTTTGAGACCAGTCTCTTCATAGAGAATACAGAGAGACAGTGAAGATGCTTTCTGTAGAACAAACACGGGTTCTACAGTGCCATTTATGTAAAATCTGATTTTATTAGAAATAATTTGTGTATCATATACGGTAAAAACATTTAAAACACAAATTTAAGTTCCAAGTTAGTGCTGCTTTTAGGTTACCATAAATTGTTATGCCTCTTTTAATTTGAAATTGACCAGAATTCAGACTGTCTTTTGTTTTGAGTTTTCTGGGGTAACTCAACAACAAAAATAGTTGTGAAATATACTCCATTAATTTTGAATATTGTTTGACCAGTGCTGAAGGCAGACACATTCATTCATAAAAGCTGCAACTGCATTTGTCTCTACAACAATATATTTTAGTCACCTCTACAGTAATAGATTTTATTCACCTTCTGCCACATTTATGGAATTAGTAGTGCTCGCTTTCAGAACAGGCAAACAGTATTCTGCAACTTTACCTATAGGTGGTGCAATTTCTTATCTTTAATTTTGCAAGCTGAAAAAGATATTTGTAGAGACAAAGTGGATATGTACTCCTTGTGACATCAAGCACCTAGCTTCGATATTTTCAATTTAAGATGACCTTACTGTATAAAAAAAAAAAGTACAAGACCAAAGAGGGCTCTGCTAGGTTTGCTCACATGCAAATTAATTTCTTTTATAAAGAATATGCTTCTAGAACAGGTAAGTGTGGTTAGAAAGGTTCTAAAACCAGATGCTTGACATAAAAATAAGCTGCACTGTTTTATCATGCAAACATAAATGAAGTTGACAAATGTTTTAAATATTCCTGAAATGAGTATTGGCGTGACACATTGAAAAGGCATTCAAGACTTTAAAGATGCATCTGCTATTGAGGAATCTTGTGCTCCATGTAACATGCATGTTTATCCCGCCCAGTACCTGATGGGTTGTACAGTGCTCTTAACTACAGTGGGACTAGGTACTCTTGTCACTACTGTGTGGGTATTCACAGAACGTGAAGCAGGGGTAGATTCACTTTAAAGAATTGCCAAGGAGGAAATATTCACAGGGAGAGAGAAGAAAAAAGCATTAAGAAAAGCAATGCATTAAGTGTTAACTACAGAAAAGACCAAAACCAAACCAAACCAAACCAAAACAGAAAAAAAAACCAAACAGCAATGATTTTTAATTAACTGAGTTATCTGCTGCTGCCTTTACAGAAGTAACTTCAAATATGCTGAAAGAACTAAAAAGCTAGAGGAACAAACAGACTGTCTCTTGAAGTTACCCATTACCCATAACATAAGCTATCTTTTAGTAGATCGTAAGGTGAACATCAATTCACTTTTTTTTTTTTCTTTTGTATTCCCCAAACCTGACTTTTCTTTCTTTAGGAAAATTTCAAAATGTATGACCAGAGGGCAAAAAATGCATTTCCAAAACGTACATTCGAGATTTCAGAGTGTAAAATGTCTTCCCCAATACAAACACATTCCATAAAAACTTGTGCAGATTTCCCTTAGCGCAAAGTATCCTTTTCATTTGAGTTACAAACCAGGGTTGTGATTAATCTCTTTTACCTAATCTACAGGTTCATAAGCTTTCTGCCAAATTACAGTTCATGCAGGTTATACTTTAATAGTCTCTCTACTTCTAAAAAGGAATTTCAATATAGTTTCCCCTGTGGTTCCCAAGGAAGTTAGCCTTTAACAATAAACGATTTCCTTGCTACAAAGTTGTAAATACCACATATATGGAACTTATTCCCAGATTTAAAAGCAGGAACCAAAGTTATAGCCAACATATGTAACAAGACTTACGTAGCTGCAATGACCACTTCCTCACTGGTAATTGGTTGTGTGTGTGATCTATCCTGCAAACGCCGCAGTCTTCTTTCTACTGCTGAACTTCTTGTAGGTGGTTTAGGAATATTTTTCATTTCAAATGACTTTTCCATTTCCTAAGAGGACATATCATAATTAAAAACAAGGCTGAAAGTTCTAAACCAGTACTTTCTTTAGAGCTTTCTTGCATGCAGGCTAAATTTCCCAAATGCCCATCTTTGGATTAGAAGTAGGATGTAATCGCACAGAAGATGTCATGGGCTTAAACCAAACTACACATCTCTCTAAATGATGTTCTTTAAGAAGGCTTTAGAGCAACAGGTCTACTGTGTAGATAGGTAAGATGAAGTAAAAGATGTTATGTAGCTTGGACTTGGTTAACTGCATTGCACTTAGTTCTCATGCACTTTGGGATCTTTAGCATCTTGTATATGAAATGTTTAACTCAGCCTTCTATTAAGAAAATGTAATACTTACTCTGAAAAGCAGCCTTTTTGCAGCTACACTTAGTTTGGCTCGGTCATCCATTTTTTCTTCATCTACTCAAAGGAAAAAATAAGTGAGGCTGAATATAATTAATCAAGCTTATATTAAATGCAAATTGGGTTTTTTTAACTAAATGATTTCTGAATTCCTCAAAAATTACGTTTTAGTAACATAAGAAGCATTGCTACCAAATAAGCTGGTTGTTACTCTCTTTTAATAGAAGACCTCTCAGGAAACAGATTGTGTAAATTTTACTTGTTTTTACATGCAGTGCTTCACAGGAAAATTCTTAACATGATTTGAGAACAAAAGATTTGTTTTCAGAACAGTTATTGTGCATTTGAGTTATCCAAACAACCCACTATGAATACAATCCAAACCATTATGAATATAATCAAATTTACTCTATCGGTCTATGTCAGACACATGGATTAAGAATATAATCAGACTGAAAGACTGTCTTATAGGTCAGTATTAATCCTGCTGTATAGAATATCTGTATTTTATTATTGACCATACAAGATGGTTCCTCCTGGAAGCTGGTCATTTAATTTAGCTATTCAGATTACCTACTTAATTTGTGCCTGAATTGCCAAGAGTGACAAGAAGAAAAGAGAAGCAAGATGGCAGACTGAATTATATAATTTAATAACCAGCATAACTTCCTTAGCGAGAAAACCAGCTAAGGCTTTTTTTATCTATTAGTGCTAGACTAATGATGAGAATGTGTGGTCTAATTTATTTTTTATTTATTGTCTACATCAGAAAAAAAAACCATAACCCTAACATTGAAAAGCGTCAAGCCATTCCCCTCTTTGCCTCCCATATGAAGTTTGGAATCCATAGACAGACTTTTGGACTTAAATGAATTTGAAATCAAGTCTGTAGTAGACATTGCCTAAGGAAAAGTGGTACTTCAAACATAGGGTAACAAAAGCTATTTTCAACTCGACTTGGTCTGCATTATCAAATAGTTCTTCAGTGAAAACAAAACAAAACACGTCTGCTCCCATTTCTCCCCTAGAAAGTAGTGTGGTAACATACCTTCAACAGCTGGTATTTCTGCACTCAAAATTGACCTGGTGAAAAATCACCAAACAGAAAGAAGTTAGTTGGAAATAAGACATCAAAAATTAAATTCAAACTCCATCTGAAGTAGCAGGACCTCAAAAATCTTAAGAGTTGGAAAACTTTATCTATAGTTTCTCAAGTTTCAACCGTTTCCACTTTGACATCCTTTAATAAAGCAGAAAGGCAAGCAATTGCAGCCAGACTTAAATACAATAAAGGAAAATGATTTCCAGTTCAACTTGCAGAAGATAAAAGTCTAAGATTCGCTGCCAGCTCTTTTAACATAAAATACATAGCTTTGGCTGTTTACAAAAAAAAAAAAGTAAATGATAAAGAAGAGTAGACGGAAAGGAAATTCTTTATATAAAACCAAAAGCATTTATCATTGACAGAACCAGACAGCTGTAATACTTTATGATGATTCACTGTTCCTCATTTTACAAGGAGGGGATTTGCAACAAATTGGTTTGGTCAGCGGTGTTTTTGTATTTATTTTATAAGAAGCTATAACAAATACTGATTGGTTTTAAAGATAAACAATAATCTTGCAAAATGCTTATGCTAACATATGAACAAAGTCTTTTCACAAGGTCATTCATGTCTACCTGTACCAGAATGCTACACAGAGCTACGTACGTGCCTACCTATCTGTCTCCTTTCGTTCTGCTGACGTTATAGGTTGCGTTTTAAATCTCTCAGAAGTCTTTCTATTTTCACCAGGAGTAAAATAGCGCCTTGGCCTTCGTGGCCCTCTTTCACGGTCACCATTGGCAGACAAAGTGCTACCTGCCGCTGACATCTCAAACCGAGATTCACTTTAAGACCACATGATAGAAAGTGCATAGAAAAGAAAATAGAAGAGAGAAGTAAAGCATAGATGTAAGCATCTCAACAATTCACTACAGATCACTCTTGCATGCTCCTCCGGTAACATGCGCAGACGTACACATTCCAGCTATCCCACATCACAACTTGCACTAGCAAGCAGAAGCACAAAAGCAGGATTCAAACCATCTCAGCCTCCAGTACACACTGGTGAGAGCTAAGCTGTGTGCTTTAAGTGCCGAACACGACTGCTGTTGAGTGTGTGTAATTTTTGCCAAGGACGTGCAAGTTTCACACGAAAATATGTCTGAAATGTCACCTACAGTTCTGTTTTCTTGTTGGCAGTAGCAGACTCCAGAAAGACATTACGGAGCTGGGCAACAGAGACCTTTGTGTCAACCATGCCAATCTCACCGTTTGGCGCATTTGCTTCCACACTTTCCTTACTTTTATAAGCTTCTAGCTTAGGAGGCACAGTATAGTCAGACATTGAACGAGTCAGGACTTTATGCTTTGCTGTCGACACTTTCCAAACAGGAGCCTTTGCCTTGTCAGGCTGTGTTACAGACCCACTCTGTATGTACATAACAGCTTCACTCCTTTCTATGTTCTCAGTGGTCTTAAACTGCCGCTCAGGGGCCTGCCTCTTATTGCACTCCAGCTCCCTCTGAACTTCTGAGTTAACTTTCAGCTTGCTTGTGAAAGAGGAATTCCCCATGGGAGTATCCAGTTCTCCTCCTCCAAAGAGGCCTTCATGGTTCTTCCCTTGCTTGCGAATCTCAGATGGCAAAATCGGTCTTCTGCCTTTGGAAGCTTGCTCACCCTCCAAGGAATCTTCTTCATCAGGCTTTGCTCCAGAATCAAGTGCCTCTTTCTTTTCACTCTCTGATGCAGTGGCTGCTGACGATTTTGTTAAGAGGCTAACACTGTCTGGCAGGAGGCGGTTGCCAACAGAGACGTTTGCTGGTTCTTCTGTTGCCATCAGCTGAGCTGTGTGAGCAATGCCAGCAGGCTGAATATAGCCATGTATCGGTTGGCGGACTGAACTGACGGGCTGATTTATAACCCTATCAAAGGCAGACGTTTCTGTCTGAAGAGGCATGTAGTGGGCTGGCACTGGATGGGATTTTCTCTGAGATACTGTGTCTGTGCCATGTTCAGGGCTTCCACGAGCACTTTCCTCTTTCACCAGTTTCTCTCTAACTTTTACTCTTTAAGAAAGAAAAAGGATTAAAGCTGTGAACAGCAATACCCAATCTGGGAAGGATCATAAGATACCTACTGTGGGTACAGGCAGCAATATCATATTAAAATAAAAGCATAGAAGGAAGCAATGGTATGATGCAACACCTTCCACCCCCTAAATCTTAGCAATAACATTGCTCAAAAATGTTCAAGTGATTCACAGGACCTTGAACATGCATGACTCCTCAGAAGGTAACCGAGCAAGCTCTGAAAACGTACAGCATGCTCCCATGAGGTCACAACTGTGTTTATCAAACAGCACATACCCATAGTATCAAACAAACAAGATGATCAAAACTGCTTTTTATATTATCAAAGTGTTGGGTTCAGCCTGAAATGGCAAATTCTGCTGACAACCATGTATTTAAACAGATTTTTGAAGATGTCTACATACTAGGCAGCTTAGGTCATATCAAGATGCTGTTGCACTGGGGGAAGGGATGAAAAAACACATTGTTATTTCCATCTAGCCCTTTAGATGTTTTGCCAGAGCCCTTTTCATTTCTGCTTTTGTATATCATATAAGATCTAAAAATCTTACATGCAGTGTAACCTGTTTCAGTAAGTAAAAAAACCCCAAACGTTGAAAATGCAAGCCTCAAAGCCCAAAGTGAAACTATGGCATGGCTGTTGATCTTCAGAGGGCTTGCAGGGGAGAAAAGGATTAAAACAAAAACCAGGCAATCTGTTTTAAAACAGATCATTACATTTTAACATGCAAAACTTACAGGAATGTTCCCCCAAAGTTACCTTACTTCAGAGTATTTTCTAGAAACGCCTCTAGATTTGCTAACATCCATGCAAAACAGAGTTGTCTTGTACCTTTAGACACTTAATGTGACTGCACTAAGGGAAGGCAAGCGCGTGCAGCCGGAGGCAGCGTTTGCTCTATGACTACAACTGCAGGTAAGCTCTCCAGCAGCTTTACAGCCATGCTGCACGTTCACCACTTACAGGGTGAGCATCTGTAAACATTGCATATACAGTGTTAAAAATGGAAGCCCTGTACTTCCTCCCTGCCCAATGGGTATTAAAAATGATTTTAATTCTGAAGAAGGAGAGAAACTCAAGTACAATAGGAGACTGGCTCTTTATTTGAAAGTAAGTAATCTAGCTCTAAGTATGTGCAATTCCAGGCTTGCTACCAACAAACTTTTTGGAGTTCACATTACTAAATAAACCCCAAGATTTAGGAAAAAAAGGCAAATGAATATCTGAAAGAATAATTCTGGATATCCAAAGTTACCTGAAACACCAACCTTTCTAATAGTTTGGTGTTCCTTATCTCTGAGGACTGGTGCACTTACCAGGAAACTCCTCACAGTTACTTAAGTACAGACAGCGTGTTCAGTCTGAAAATGTGATTCTTTAAACGACATGTACCAAGCATTCTCCAAAACATTCACACTGATGTTAGTACTGGGTTATAAGAATTACTTTCATTGGGAACATAGGAGAGATTCTTCCTGCAATGCACCTCACGGGGGGCTAACTGCATGCGTTGCCAAACTGGGAGAAAGCAGCTGCTTGTAGCTCCAACCAAGATCTTGATTTACTTTTCAATAGGATTTTTTTTATTTTTCTTGTACCACCTCCTTTGGAATTCAAGGAATTAATTACAGTGTATGCTAAGAGGACCGATGTGTGGTATAAAAATCTGCTGGTTTGAGGAGTAGAAAGTGGGATAAAATAAGTGATAAAAATCAGTGGAAGCCAGAATGATAGCTGTGGAAGAAGCTAGGGGTGTTTGTACTTCATCAAAATACCAACTGGTTTTAAGCTGCAATAAAAGCAGATGCTTCTGAAAAGTTTCAACAGCTGTTTATCCACAAGAAACAACTTTTTGACTTGCTGCTGTTAGAGGAAAATTAAAGGCAAGTGTTAAAAGAAGACTGAGTAAAGGGAAAGAAAGGGGAGGTTTGAGTGATTGTTAGCCACACAGCTATGTTTTATGATACCTGGAGGGCCAGCTGATAAGTGAAGGTGTGTCCCCTTCCGAATCTTTTTGAAGAAACCATTCAGGTTTTGCTTTCCCTGCACTACTACAGGAAACAGAACTTCAGGTAACTTTTGAAATCTCAACACACGCTCCCATTTATTCTCCCAATCTTCCCTCCCCACCACTGTTTTTTTTTGTTTTCTAATTACTCAGTTACAGAGGACTGTTCATAAAAACAAAAGCACAAGCACATTAATTGAGAGGTATAAGCTGTGAAACAAACTAGCATATTAAGTCCACAGACATCTAAAAGGTATACTGAATGTTAAATATTCTTCAAAGGTAACTTTACCAAGTGTGTACTGCCCAGAATTTGAGAAGTGAAAGTAACTACAGAATCTTACTTTTGACCTTTGCCATTGCAGGTCAATTTGAAGGGGTTTATGTAAACAAAACCTAGAAAACTTGCTAAAACCATTCCTTTAATTTCTGGTTTAACATGGTAAAGATCACTGGGTCCAAACCAAAGTAGTAATATGAATTTAGTAAAGCTAGAAATTCAGATGGCTATATCATACTTCCCAAGAAATTCTCAGGAGCATCTGGAACCCCTTGTAGCCCTGTAGCTTCAGATACGCAAACCCAGTCAGACCAAGTAAAACATGCTGTGTCACAAGGAGACAGGGGAAAGGAAAAGACTGAAAAAAATCAAAGTAATCCCAATTTGATCTTGTCTTGATTTTATTTTGATTCCATTTTGGAGTTGAAAGCCCAAAACGGAACAAGAGCACTGCAAACTTATAAAAGCCCTGCAGGAAAGGGTGTTTCAGACTACCTACACCTCTTTTCTCAAATACTTTCCTAATGCCCACCTTCATCTACAGTAGATCACATCAAATACTTTTAACCTTGTCTAGCCACATTATCATTTACAAACAAACTCCCCAGAGCAGAAAAGCATCCAGGCTGTTTTCCATTACCTATGGATACATCTGAAAGAACTCACATTGAGGTAGAAACATTTGGGATAAAAATACCAAATTAAGCTCCAGGTCATCTACTTCAGTTTTTCTTAGCTGGTCTTTTAATGAAAATAGTTGAAAAAAAGTAAAATCAACTGTTAAGGTAACAGTGTATTTACTGCAAATAAGTTTAAATTTGAGAACTCGCCTACAGTTGTTACCCTATCCAAATCACTTAGAACAAAGTCAAACACCGACTGTTAGAACACTTTCTGTTTTTCCAAATGTTTTTGAATTCTGAAAGGAACTGACCAAATAGGAGGTAAACACCTTTCAAAGCAGCTGACCCAGTGGCTGGAATAGCTTTGAAGCAAGCACACTTCCTTCTCCTCTCTTAATGTGTACTTTGGCACATTTTTATAGTGGGTATGGCCCAAGCAGCAATTATTTGTACTTGACCATTCATCCTTTGAAGAGAGCAGTCAGAAGAACGCAAGCCATGTTTTGAATTTAGAGTTAATCAGCCACTTCGGCAGCCAAATGCAGACAATGTCAAATGTAGAACTTTGTTGTCTTCTCAGTGATGGATAACAGGATTAATTATTAAATCTTCTTAGGACTGAAGGCACAAAGCTTTCACATGTATTCCAAAGCAAGCTGTATTTATTTCCGAATTTGAACTCAGCAAATTTTACAAAACCAATCCTGCAATCTGTATGATGTGGACCTGACTTCAAGACAGCATCCACCTGGAAAACTGGCACAGCTCTTCCCTTGTCCACTGGTGTAGTCAGTCCATCATAGAAGGCCACTAGGGCAGGGTTGTCCTTGGTTGACTGTCTTGAATCACCTCCTGTCTCTTGCTTTCCTTTCCTGATTTCTTACACCTGGTGACCAAGAGCTCTTGTATTCTATGGAAACCATCCTTACAGATCTGCCAGATCTGCTCCTGCTGCTTTTGCCCCACTGTCATTTGTTAGTATTTCACTAATGCAGAACAGAGAAGGAAAACCAACCATACTACAAATGGGATGGAGTTTAAACTCTGGAACTGTCCTAACACCAGAAACCACCTGAAAATGGATCTTACCATTTCATTATCTGGAAACAGAGAGCAACTAAGTCTCAAAAAGGAAAGACCTCGCAGGAGGGACCTGTCTCAACCACTACTTACCAAACACAGGTGATCCCTTAGTGTTTCCCACAGCATCAGATCTCGTAGGGACATTGAACTTTTAACAAGTGAAAGAGCATGCTCCCATTAAAAACACTGTTGCCTTAATTATTTCTCTTCTTCCCAACTTTTGCAGCATCTTTTATTATCAAAAAATAAGTAATGCCAGGAGAGGCAGCTTTAAAAAGAAACCGCTGGAATTTGTGAATGATTTGATAATGCCTACAGCCCTCTCCCTCTAACTTCTTAACTGGTTTACAGAGCTGCATTAGAAAAAAACACATTTGCTAGCTAAAAATGAGAGAGCTTTTTAACGAGGCCTGATGTCTCAATATTAAAGGCTAATCTGTGAATAAGTAGAATCAGGTGTCTTTCTATAGTCAGCATGCTGTTTCACCATGGCAGCTTCTCCTGTGTTGGAAGAGATAACAACCTAGAAGACATTTCATTGTTCAGTGTTTCACTGGTTTCCCCTCACAGAAACAGTGACTAGGATTGCTTTATGAGAATAAAGAAAGTAAAAGCCCCTTTTCCACTGCAGCAGACATTCTTAGCTATGAAGTTTGATGGGCTGTTGTCTTTGGTTTTCTAAGACTGAAAACTTTCTCCCTTCCTTCACCTTATAAAACAAAGAAAACAATCCGCCAAAGGTCCATTGCTCCAATATCCTTTCCTATCAGTAACTGGATTAGTCAACAGATTTATCTCAAACTGACCATTTGAAGATCAGGGATAATGTTTTGTAATATCTGAGTTGAGACTGCTTCAGACAAAATTTTTTTTGAGTCTAGGATAACCCAGTCAACTCAAGGGTTTTCAGTATGACTCTGGTCTCAGCTGTATGGATGACCCTGCAGTGACTATTTTACCTACTGTAGTAGCAAAATTGTAAGCTTAAAACATAAACTAAATATAAGACAGTACTTCCTAAATATGTTGACTTACTTTCCCTCTGATGGATTTACTGAATGAAAATATTCCTTTAAAACATTGCCTTAACTGGGAGAGTCCAACAATAGCTCATATAGCCATGTATCCATGCAAAAGAAAATGAGAAGGGTTAGAAGTTAACTGAATAATGGAAAGCTATGAGAAAAATATTAACAGACTACTACTGGTGTGCCCTATGCAATCAAGTGAAACAAAAAAGAAGGCTAAGTACATTTGAGCAGTTTACAAGCACTGTAAATAGATGACTTAATCAATCCACCCATTGGTTAACCTTTGACATATAAGATTCCTTCAGCATTCAAACTCAAAAGTATGCTTGTGAGAGGTAATTAAAAGGCCACAACAAATAAGAATTATGTTTTGTGATTTTGATGGGAAGGACAGAAAAGTCCAGTCAATGTAGCCTGCTTTAGAATCTACTGCAAAAAAACTCCAAAAGTGTGAATGGTCCCATGTATGCCAGTTCATTTCAGTTTCTCAGAAACAGTCATCACTGCTCAGCCTGATGCAGGTGTGTCTACAATTAAGTTCTCATTATAATTTACATCATTTTAGCTGCAACACTTTAACTTAGGTTTTTACAATTATTATTTTCTATCTATCGCCTAACTAGCAATAGAAGAATCACACTTAAAGAAAATCATACTCTCAAAAAACACTTAGTTGTTATGGTGACTGAAAACAACACACATTTTGACAGTCTGCTTTTGCACTACAGTGTGAAATTACAATGGAAAAATAATGAAAACAATTTTTTATCCTTCTGGAAGAATCTGGTTACCCTATTACTGAAGTAAATTTGTCAAATCTGAAGTAATTCAGAATCATGTGAGGGAGGCAGCTACATTTTCCAAATTCAGCATGGAATTCTAACTGTCCCCTTTGCCCCTTCACACACACAACCTCGATATTATCTGAAAGATTGACTACCACAGTTCAAAAGGGTTTTTACACTTTCACAGCAGGAAAACAAATCAACTACTATTTCAAATGACCCAAGACACTTTTCAGCTTTTGACTCTGAGAACTGCTTTATTTTGGCAGAAGCTGTCATGAAGCTATTGAAATCTTCACTGAGAAGCAACTTGCTTTTAAGAGGAAAGCCCCGCTCAAACAATTTCAGCCTATAGAGGAAAAAAGTTAAAGGCTTGCTCTAACAGGTTATGGAAAAAGAAAACCCAACAACCACCTACTCAAAACAAAACAAAACAAACCCAACAGAATTAGAACCCTAACAGCATAACAGCTTCAATTTCTAGTTTGTTTAAGTATCTTAAACATAGTTATTCCATTCCCCTTGCAAGTGCCTAATTTTAGCATAAATTCTGTAAATATAAGGCGAAACCAAGGACATATCTAATAATAGAAAAAAGATACCCACTCCTTTGTTTCAGAAGCACACTGATACAGTAAACCCAACCAATCCATCCTGAGACACCCAAAGCCACTATTCTTCAAGGGTAATAAATATGTTTGCAAAAATACTGTAGATATTGCTGCAAAAGGTGATTAAGGTAAAGGAATCTACTGTATAAACAAACAAAAATCATGCTTACCTTTGTCTGATGTTACTGTGCAAGGGCTGGTCATTCTGCAAATGGATTGGTGAGGCTGCCCGCTTTGGTGAAGAGAGGGACTCCCTAGGGGTTTGCTTTGGTGATATTGGCACTTCATTGTAGGAGGAAGATTCTCGTCCAGAAAGTGAAAGAGAGATGGAACTATCCAAGGTTGTTGAAGGGTCAGAAGCCTGTCTAATGGCACTGTCATCATCTGCTTTTCTATCACTCTTTTCATCTGAGAGGTCTTCTTTATCTGGAACACCATCTTTTTCATGGCTCGTGTACTCTTTGGATTCAGAAATCACACTCTTTAACTCCTTCGTCTCAGTTCTGGACAAATACGAGGAGCCACAGTCCTTGTTTTCATCATCTTGCCTTTCACTTTTCACTCCCTTTCTTTCCACACTGTCAGGATCTTTCCTTGCCCGCGTATATCTGGATGAGTAGTCAGAATCCAAATCAGTATCAAGAGATAATCCATATTTTTCTGCTAGCTGGCGCCGCCTCTCTGCCTTGTACCTAGCTATTCTTTCTGCTTTTGATTCTAGCTCCTGGACATCCATGTTTCCTGTACTATACAAGGGCTCTGTATTACCTCCTGTGGTTTCTGCTCGATATCTGGATGATCTGGGTTGTTTTTCTACAGAAGAATCTGAAGTTTCCTCCTCCTCATTTGATCTTCCTGTTGAAAGTACAACAGATATGAGCAAATCCATTCCAAAATTCTGAGTACCCTACCTACCATTCATACCGAGTAAACAGAAAGCTTCCCATCTTCTTACAAGTCAAAGTGTACTAGTGACTGCACAGACACATTACACTTTGGCACTTATGCCTTCAAAAGCATTTGCAAATGATAAAGAAATGTCTATTAGTTAAATATGTTGAGTTTCATATCAAAAGATTGTTGTTTTAAAACAATAAGGATAACCAACCTTGTTCAAGTAAGACAGCTAAAGAATTAAAAAGGCAAGTTAAAAAGCCCTCTGACCATGGCTTTTCCATAAAACTCCTCTCCATGTACATGATAGAGTAGTAAACATAAAGTAATTCAGTAATGCAAAATTGCCTTAAATTATACTACTTACCTAAGTGGTGACTGTATGGATCAGTTGCACGCATATATCTTGGTGTATCTTCCTCTAACAAACGGTGTGTGACTGAACCTGGACAGTTCTGTAGAAGCATAGGTTGTGTATCATTTTCAATTCCCTCTAAGCGTCTAGCTATTCTCTCTTTTCTGAAAAAGATGTGAAAAAAGTGAAACCCAGCATCTTTGAAGATTTGAGGGGACAGTTTCTAAGAGGAGGTAACAAAACAAGCTGTGTGTTTTGTTTTACAGGCCAAAGGCTTTTTGTTCTTTTACCTTTTCATTTCCAAAAAATCTTGGTTGTTTGGTTCAAACAGTTTTCTTAATTCTGAAACTGAGACAACAAAAGATTATGCAGTTTATAAGCTGCCAAGTTTCAGCAACTCTCAGAAACTTGTTAAAATGCTTTAGCATAAAAGGGAACAATCAAGTAAGAGGTTTGAAATTGCTTTTGTCAGGGTACAAGTATTTTCCTCTATTTTCCTAGTTTATTAAGCTTGCATTGTCAAAAGTGCACTATGCACATAGGTGTAAGCATCAAGGGGTCCTCTGCTCCAGAGAGAATCTGCTGTGCTATCCTAGGAATTTTCAAGATCTTGTATAAACTGGGCAAGATATATTTTGATTAGATGGGGTCAAGTTTACATACTATTGTAACTCACTTCAAAATCAGGTAGTATGGAATTACTGCTTACCCTGTCTACA
>JAVHNF010060242.1:6924-17014 GCA_034783455.1 Micropsitta finschii | reverse complement strand
TGCAAATGTGAATTTAGGATATTTCTGTATGTGTCCCCCCCCCAATCTATTCTATTTAATGGTCTTCCCACTTGTTCCTTACTGTATTCACCTGGAAAAATGAGGGACTACATATACTTTCTGACTAGTGCTCTCAGGACATCTGTGTTGGGTAAATGCATATCACTCTATACCATCATTGTGTCAATGAAGTCTTTCTGAACATCTGTAATGACTATATTTAAAAGCAAGAATACCACTTAAATGTTATGCTGGAATAAGGACTCCTTTTTATAAAGGATCTCTGCAACAAATGACACTAGAAGAGCAAGCTAGTTTCTTTACATTAGGATTAGCGCATCTAGCCTTACAGTTTGTCTGAAAAGGGCAAATAACATCAGAACACACAATTTTAAGCGAAGTTCTGAGATCCACAACATCCTTGAGTGAAGGGAGCATCTTTATGCCAGTTACACATAGCTATTAAGTCAAATGTCATCCTTTACTGGTCAAGAACTATTTCCCAGCAGACTGTGATTTTTTCTTAACAATTAAAGAGAATTAACTCTCAGTGCTACCTCAGCTGTGTTAAAAGATAAAGATGGAACTGCTGTTTTCTTCTTAACTTATTCAGACTAAGACAGAAGTCTAAAAAAAAATAACAATCCCCAAACCTGTATGTAGTGCAGATCCTTTAGCATGCAAGACCGAAAGTCAGCAAGTAGTCTGTTGGTCATACAAGTACAGTGATTTTACTAACCAGTGAAGGGAACTGGAAAGAGCTGTGACTACAAGCCAAGTTAATACTTTTAAATTCAGTATTAATCTAACTGTACAAAGAAAGCAACCTCTCTGATGTTCTGAATTTCAACTACTTCTTAAACTATTGAAAAATAGGTAAGCAAAGCTGAACTTTACGAAGCAAGGATGTAATAAGGCCTTGTAAAAGAGCATTGTGGTTCATCCCTTATGCATAATTCACAGGGAAACGGAAATGCGTTTACAAATGATCTGTGCCCAAATGATTTTAACTGTGTATAGACTAAACTTCACATGGTGTTAAATTACCACTTGTGTTCATAACGTATCTTCCTTACCTACCTTTTGGAAGTACTGCTAAGAGATTAGCATCAATATCCTTTGTGCTGTTTGCAAGCTCTTCTTTATCTTCAAATGAGAACTCCTTCTGAAAACTGAAAGCAACATCTAGTTTACAGAACTGTGGATGTTTCTGTTACAAATCAAATAAAGCCAAGTTGTAACCAATTTATGGCAAGATAGTCTAATAGAGATACCAAAGAAAATATTTTCCATAAGAACAAAATAAGAAATAACGCCACAAAACTCACGAAGCCAAACCTAACATAATTTGAAACCTGCTTGGAACAGATTGTGACACATTTTTGCATTAAATTGCTGACTGGAAACTACTTCAAAATGCTCTACTAGCAATCACCTTTGAAATAATCTGTATAAAACTATTCTTTATAAATATTCAAACACATTTCATCAAATACAGTCCTGTATGTACACTCTGCCTAAAAGCCTTCTGCATGACTGCCCTATTGTTGCTACTCCACTGATGTCTGGATATTTTGTGGTTTATAATATACTAACATGAGCAGCAGATAATTTAATTTTATACTTTGCCTTCTCAAAACAGCAAAAGTGGCCATTTAGAGAAAACAAAATATTTCTTTAAATATGTTCATGACAAATTTTAACTTTAAAATGTAGGTGCCATTATGGCCTAAAGTATACACTAACTGTGCACAGATACTTTCTTGGAGATTTACCCTCTTGTGAGTAAACAAAGTGAAATTATTCTTTCCAATTATTAAACACAGAGAGAGAAATGTTGTATTCATAGAATCATAGAATGGTTAGGATTGGAAAGGACCTTAAGATCATCTAGTTCTGCCATCATGACTTCTAAACTATCTCAGCCAGGCGTAAGAAAACTTACTACTGTCTTAAAACCTTTAGTAAACTGTGTAGACAGATGTAACAGACACAAATCCACAGTGATCTTAGCTCAGTGATCTAAGCATAGTGACCTTAGAGCTGTGCATTGGCAGAGCTGTGCCATACGATTTACTGCCACCTGATTAAGACAAACTGCCTTACTGTTGACATCTCCTTCCTTAGAACAGTTTTTAAATGGGTCTTTTGAAGAATTGAATGCTCTTTCATCAAGGGTATTTGGTAAGAAAAGAAAAAACAGGTAAAAATTATTCTGTACTCACTAATACAGAGGAACATTTCTTATTGAAAAGGGATTTAACGTATAAGGACTAATAACATTTTACATGAACTCCATGAAGTATTTGCTTCCTTATAGTTTATAAATAATATTCTTTTGTAAGACACTGAGGGGAGAATAAACCCCCTCAAATGACATTAAAGAAACTGGGCTGTGTCACATGCAGGCACCATTCCACCTGCTGCAAATAGTCTCCAATAACTGCACTTAGAGAAATTATTCCAGGTACTGCCAAGAAAAGCAATGTTAGCCAATACAAAAAATAGCAAGCAGAAGATGGAGAGGTGCAATAATTTGTCCATTAGGGAAAACTGGGTATCCTTACAAGGTGAAAACATTTTAATGGAACTAAACAAAAAAAATAAAATGGCACACAGCAGCCACAAGGAAATGGGTGCATGTATCATCTGAGACTGGGTAGAGATGACAGTTAACCTCATGTTCCTATATCCCTAACTGCATATGGACAATACTTGTGATTCCTACTAGCCTCACAACGTATGTTTTTCTTTGCACAGACACAGCTTCTGGAGTACCCTTAGGAGGAGAGATTCCCACTTTCCATTTGAAAGGAGTTTCTACTCCTTTTGGCTGAGGATGAGTTTGAAAAATGTGAATAATATTAGCCTAAGGCTATAAATCAAACCAAAATCTATTCTGTCAAATCAATTTGAGTACTTAAATCTTGTCTCAAAAGTGCCAAGGGACCCAGTTCATTACTTCTGAATACCTGGGCTTTATTTAGAAGCATCTCCAATTGTTTTCATAATTCTTGTGACAGAGAAGCACCTTAAGTTTCTATAAACATGGAATTCTGCACAGAAAAGCATTCATCCATACAGCAAAATCCTCATTTAAATTAACTGTGCACTAACATCCGCAACTATGCCTCAGCCCCACATGAATTTCCAAGGGTAAAATCATACAGAAACAGGACTGGCACTAACCCAGTGGTTTTAAGAAGAATTGTATTACTGCATTGCTGTGGACCCTCAACAAACTTCTAAATACTGTTAGCTAGTTAAGTTCACTCCTGTCCCTTCCTCCAGACTCCAGGGAGTTCCAGGGACTCTGAAGCTACAGACCCTCTAAACCCAGTCTAAATGTTTCTTTTCCACTGGGTTTCCATCCATTTGTTCTCATGTCAGTGTTGCTGGTTTCCTTATTTAGTTTTCTTAAGAGAAATTTTCCACATCTACTCAGCTGTCTCAAGACAGGCTTTCAGTTTTATTGATTTTTATTGATTGTCTGTAAATAATGCTCTTTACCTATTCTAGTTTTAAGTCATCTTTTTCACACAGGGTGACCAGAATTGGACAGTCTTGATTCCACATCTGGGTCTTAGCAGCATCTTATAAAAATAGGAATTTTAATACAGAAATCATTATTGTATGACTAACCAGATGAATGCCAGGATTTACAACACATTTGCCTTTTTGCATCTATACTCTTTGGTTGCTCAAACCCGCACGAGAAACTAATACGCCAAGGCCTTGCTTTCATCAGTCGCAAGTAACAGAAAAATTTATCAGCCTCCAATGTGCACTTAGTATTATTACATTACATCCTTTTTCTATTACTCCTCAAGGTCATTCAGTTCTTCCTGTGTGTGAGCTCCCTCCTCCTTTGTACTGAGGGTGGCTTCAAACTTTGCTCACTGGCAGATTTCATTAAAGTTCTTTTAATAACCACAAACTTCTTAAGCTTAACCCTCGCTGGGCCATATCACATCATCACAGGTTATCTGTTTTGTGAAAGTCCCTTCCAGTTTCCCTTATGCTATCATTTTTCATTCCCCTCTGGACAGGCTGTTTACTTGTTTATTTTTAAATGTTTAACTATTTTCATGCACTCATTATTTAATCCGCAATGGAGGACTTTTTCTTCTTTAGAGGCATTTCTGTGCTCCTTCACAAAGCTGTAGGTGGCATTGCTTGTTTTAAATATTTGCACATTAGAAACAAAATATTTTAAACCAATGTAACAATTACAATGCTTTCACTTGCACAGATTGTTCAGAGACCAAGCACTGCTCTGAAGATGAAACAGTCAAGCCAAGCAACTGGGTATTTATAGATACATATATAAAATTAGTTCTAAAAATGAAAGTTGGCATATTTAGGACATGTCACAGTATTCGGTAAGAACATTCATTAGGAATCTAAATTGAGTCAGAACGATGTTACAGCAATTCCAAATAGTAAAAATCAAAAAAAAAAAAAGAAACCAAAAAACCCAAAACACAAAACCAAACAAAAAAATTTAAAATTACAGGACACTACTCATAAGGGTTTTAAAAAACATATGCTCATCAGTACCTCCTCATTAAGGCATCCCTTTTTCCTCACAGGGATCTATCCAGCTGTTTCCCTGCTAAGGGAGCAGCAGTTGAAGCACCAATTTAGCTGCTTAAGCAGAGTCAGAAAGTCAGACTTGGACTGCCAACTATATTTTACCTTTTAATTCATCCACAACCCTATTCTAGAATTATCACATCTGCATCTGCTCACCTGTGTTTTTCTTAATGTCTCAAGTCCTGCTATAAATTTAGGTGCAGATTCCGAGCAGCAGCACCAGGAGTTTCTGCACTTAACAGACAACATTCATTATTAAAATAATTTAAGGCACACATGCATGTCTTTAAATGAAAAATAAATAATTCAGAAGTTGCAAGAATTCTTTCTTCTTAAGGTCCCTGTTAATTCTGGATACTGAAAGAAGAACTTGTCCTTCTTTGCTTGCCCAAAACACAGCCTGTGTTCATGCTCATGAAATACCATCAACAGCATGAGGTCCCACAAATTTGTTTCACACAGGATTTGTGTGTGGTTTGCCCTCGGGTTCCAAACAAACTCATTATATTCCCCAATGTTCAGGAATTCATACAATTCCTATTAAAACACAGGCAACAATATTTCACAACCTCAATAGTTTTTGTTTAAAAACGATGTATAATGTGGCATTAGTAGAGTATTTGACAGTAGTTATATTGCTCTTGCGGCTTCCACAGTAAGTGTGGGCTGCTTCTATACATCAGGGATTCTAGGCTGAAAATCTCTGCTGCTGCTGCTGCAGCATAAAGTTTCTAAATAGCTGCCCCAGTAACCTAATTAAATGCCCAAAAGCGAGCAGAAGTTTGATCCAAATGCCACTAGTAACACTGCCCTGCCATCTGGAATAAAGCTACAGGATATATTGAGATTTTGTGACTGAAACACATGCATAAAAATCCACTTGCATACCTGCCAGCTCAGTGCTTGCCATTCAGTTCTCATCTCTTTCTCTACCTCCAGGACAATGTCTTTCCCTGGACTCTCACTTAAAAGGTCCGTTCTACAAGTCACATTCTTCCTTCACTACTCTCATTTCTACTTTCGCCTACCTGCCTTCCATAACGCAAAGCGCCTTTTACACCTATTCCCTCCACCTCTCTACAGTACCTAAAATCCAACATGGCAGAGAACCAGGTATGCTCCAGAATGTGTGTGGTGACTGAAAAGATGCCTGCAAACATAAGCCTGGGTGCCTAAGGCTGGTGGATTCCTGTGCAGCTAAGCCAACAAAACAGCTGGTTGCTGGGACAAGAGTCAATTCCCAACTCCCACGACTCCTCTCTGCACCATTATGAATGAGTCCAGCAAACACAAAGGCAGACACAAAAAGCAGCTGGAGTCAGGATGGGAAAAGAGACCTGTCACCTTGTTTGACTGTGAACTGTATCCCCTTACTCAGCCTCACCGAACCGTGCCCTAAGACTGCAGGCATGAGGCAGCATGGCCCTGCAAAGAAGGACCAACATCACCTTTTCATTCCTGTCTGCAGTGTCCCCCTCCCATGTGCTGACAAAGCTCTCTGCATGGCTGTACAATTCACCTACTTCAGCCACGTTCTTTTTCAGACAGATCAGTTTTCCAACCTAGTTCACTACATGCCTGTACTGTGTCCATGCCATGCAAGATAAAATGGGCATTGCAGTGGTAGGAGGCTCAGTGCAGAGTAGAACTTCTCCCTTAGCAATGTCAGCTATAAATTTTGCATTACTTAGGAGGGAGTTGGTATCTTCAATACCTGTTCAGAGCACCTGTTTTATGCTAAGGTTTGATCCTGTACCAATAATCATTCTCCCTGACAAAAGAATAAATGTATATTCAAGCAATGACTGCAAGTTACAATTGTGCAACCAGTCATCTTCATTGGGCAGGAAAAACTTGATCTTACCTTAACGCTCTCTTCCTTTGGAGCAGTCGTGAAGGTTTAAATCTGACTGAGTTTTCTTTGTCAAAATCTATGAAAACAAAAAACAAACCATACCATGGTGAAGATGCTTTAATAAACAGGGAACTTTCAGGAAACTAGAAACTAGAGTTTTCCAGTCCACTGGAAAAGACTGTATACAGGCCCTCCCCCACAGTCAAAGGAGCATAAGCTGGCACGCCAAAGATGGTGACAAACCAAAGCCTCGCAAAAGAGAGTACAGACAGTAAACATATCAAAAGCATCAATGTTTTATGGAACTGCCATGTTCTAACCCCAGTATACATGGTGTAGCATTGCAGTCTGGGGCTATCATTTAAACTCCTTGACTCAGTTTTCCAGCTTATAAAATGGGCGGTTGACATGTTTATGAAGCACTCTGCAAATAAGAAATGCTGCAAGCAGTAAGAGCCTTTTTGGCTGCAGCCTAGCTATATTATAAAAATTGCATATTCACTGAGGAAGTCAGAGATGCCCAGCTGAGGATCTGTTGCAACAACAGTATTGTACCATCCGTGACAGAAATATTTCTGAAGGTTGTCTTCTGTTTGGAAGCTCCCATTTTTGTCTGAATAGCCTTAGAACACGATTTCAGAAAGGAACACATGTTTACACAGAGAACAAAACCGTGTCAGATGCAGCCTTGTATTCAAAAAGCATGGATTACAAGGCCAGCAGGTTCTCAAACCTTTCTGAACCATAGCAAGCAACGGGTAATCTCCCCTCTCTTCCCCACATCTAACTTCCATTTCTGCAGTCAAGAGCATCACTGGAGGGTCTTAACAACCAGTGACAAGGGGGACCAGTCATCCAAGTACTGGCTCTCTTCATTCAATGAGGATGCTATTAAGAGACCTTAGTGAGCCACTAGCCAGGAAGCAGGGGAGTACCTGGTCTTTGACTGCTGTTGAAAAACATGAAGATACCAGTAATTTACTCCTAATGGGAAAACTGCCTTCCCTGCCCATCTATACTTAGTCAACTACTCCAAGACCCTAAATTAATAAATAAGTGATCTCTGATGCAGTATTCATTTTATTTTTCAAAGACAGGCCTGAATATTACACAACCTGGACTTTAAGAGGATTCAAAAGCAGCTACATCCCTTTTACTCTACCTCAGAGCTGAGAATTAACTATCTCAAAGAAAAGCCTAACTGCTAGCTGGAAAAAGAAGTATTTTTTGCTTATAAAAACTATGTTGAAATCTAGGTAGGATGTTTATTATCTTTGCAGAAAGGGTTTAATGAAACTTATCATAGCTGACAACATGGGTCCTTATTTAGAAACTGTATCTTATGCCTATGCCTTTTAAAACTTTTTACCCTCCTTCTCTCTTCCACATCTCCACGTACAGGTTTAAAGAAAAAAAAAAGATCACTTTGATAGTGCAATAGAGAAGGCTTAAAATATGCAAAAAAGGCATTTTTTAGGCATCTGCTACAAGTTACTGCAGATTTCAGGGCAGCTTTGCTAATAGCTTTCTTCAACCTTAATAGGCAACTTTTCCTGTTTTTGTTAACATTCATTTTCTCTTTCCAAGTAAATGGAGAATAAAGCATGCAGATTACACAGAAACATCTTGTTAGACTAAAACAGAGTATTATAAGGAAAACAGTATGAACAGTATATAAATCATTGTATTTTACATGATTCCATGCCATAAGTCTCCTCTAAAAAGGCCAGATTCACATTATTGTGAGAAGTCTGCAGTAACTTAAAAAGCCCAGCTAAGTATCAGCTTAGCTAATCAGAACCAGTCATATTTTAGATTTACAGCATTCTAACAGGATATAACCCATCCTATAGTTTTTGGCACTAAAACAGCTGTCCACCATGAAAACCACAAGTAGACCACAGAGAAATTCTCCCTACCCTAGCCAAAACCAGAGAAGGGAAACGAAAAGGGAAGAAAGTAGCTTTCACTGCTTTGCTGGGAGAAGGGCTGTTAAGAGGGGGCACACAAGCCGTTCTGACTCTTGCTACCATTAAACACATGCAGTAACATCATACATACCACATCTGTAATGCCTCAAAAACATCTTAAAACTTTGCTGTATTTCACAGGGGCAAGCTCCCCTCTTCCCCCCGCCACAAACACAGAAAATCAACCAGACACGTATATCTGTTACACAGTTCTGATATTTTATGTATTTCCTCCTGTGCAAATTAAACCCCATGTGGGAGGATTAAAGTCCAATAAAACTTGCTTACTACAATGTAGAAGTCTTAAAATTAAATACAAGCGCAGGAGAAAAAGTAAAACAACTCTGCTTCAGAAGAAAATAAATATGCCCATAAAAGAAATACCAGTTTAACACAGTCTTAATTCAATGGTTAATTTAAAGAAGAAAGCCCACCCTCGCAGTACCTGATACAGAGCAGGAAAATCTTTGCAACAGCATTGTGTTCCTTCCTTCTTTCACTGAAGAATTGTAAATATGCTTATAACCACATTAAAATAATCTTAAATATTTGTATTTAAAATTGAGAGTATATTTACAGAATTGCAAATCAAACTTGCTCACAAGTTTAACCATTTGTTTGGTCCAGTCCCCCTCCCTCTTAGGTATAAACTACTGGATAAAAGCACTATCTGTAACTTAATGCAAGGGAAATTAAGAATGCTGAATTTATATATAATATACATATTAAAAAAAAAAAAAAGAAAGGATAAGATGCAACCTTCCAGTGTCACTTAGTATATTTAAAGGCCCTAAGTCCGTGGCAAGCTAAGCTAATTAAAAGATCCATCTAATCGGATCTTTCAAAAGTGTCCTTTAGGAAATAATTGAAATAGCCTGGGTGACTAACTGCATACTGATTGCTAAAGTAGCTAATGTAGCAGAAGATCCACTCAAACAATTTTTACACATGCATACATATATATGAGAGATTAAACAGCCACAAATGAACTGCATTTTCTTCTATCTACTTGGAACTCTTACCTTGCTCCTCAGAGTGTTTAACATTTCCCAAATAGCTGGAGATCCAAGGATTTCTGAACATGGTTGCACAAACAAAGGATTCAGCAAAGAGAAACTACAACAGCAGCTAATTCTCCAGCAGCCACAGCCCTAGGCCTGTCTTGGCAATATCGTGTAGAGATTTTTCATAGCACAGGACTGGAGCTGTCAGACTATCGCGTCCCAGGGAGTACAGTAAATGCATAGCAATAGGCTGCAAGCTGGAGCAGCTCAAGCCAGTAATCAGATTACAAACAGAAATTAGGCACATGAATGTTAAAACAGATTGGGCAATGGTGATTGGGAGATTTATAATATTGCCACTTCAAAGATCCAACCAACTTACACATTATATTCCTGCAAAATGAATGCAGAATCCCTAAATCCTCATATTTAAAAACACACACACACACACACACACACACAAAAGACCTCCAAGAAGAGGAATACTTCCTTCATATCTCTAATCAGGATAAACTGCAATGCTTGCTTAAGAAAAACAGCATCCAGACTGCCAAAAAACTGGACTCTGTTAATCATATTGTTATGCTAAACATTTTTGCAATCAATCAATCAAGTCAAATAAAACATCTCAAGATGTTGTTCCATAAGTAATGGCAAAGCAAATG